>CM040189.1:68420529-68598029 GCA_022606455.1 Callitettix versicolor
ACAAATTGGTGTCTAGACATATATTAAAATACCATGTGTAAATTAAAAGAATTCAAATAATATTTTTCCTGGAAGTTTTAAACTGTATTATTAATACAACTTGCTTGCTAAATGTCTTAAAATTATTAGACATGTAAAATGTAGTATTTTTAAAGCTTTAATTGTTGTTTTAATACTTAGAAAATAATTTATAATTTATTAACTTTTATGTAAGATTTTGAATTTTCAAGAAAATGTTTAACATTTCCTCGAATTACATTATTTAGAACTTTTGAAAAAAGTTAAAACCTAATTGTTTTAATTGTTAACTTTCTTAACAATAAATTGCCACATAAAATAATTTTTAGAACATCAAAAAAATAAAATGGCCAATAGAAGTGAACTTAAAAAAAATAGTTAATCAGTGTTATATGTTGGTTTGTATTTGTTTAATTATATTACTGATTTTAATGCTAAATTGAAATTACGCGCAACTAATATTAAAGAAAATGAATCTTGTACAATATATGTAACAATATTTGTTATGGCAGTGTGGGCTGAGCAGGTATTACAATGGCGTTCGTTATAATTATAATATTTATTAATAATTAACTTAATAACGTGAAAGACATTTTATTTATCCGTAAATACTTTTTTATAGATGGTTTGGGTATTGGCGTTAATTATAATTTAAACAGTTATCGTTGAAATTATTTTTGCATAACATTAAAAAAAATAAATATAAAAAAATAAAGTTAGTAGCGTCTTCTTAACTAGAGCTCTTTATAAGCATAAATCATAGCACTGACCAGCACATAAAATAAAATTAAAAAAAAAACCATAAAATAATCAGCTCACTGGTAGACCTGAATTCACTTTAAGAATACTAATTATGTGTATAAAGGAAAACGTGACGCTTTTTTAATCTTATTCGGAGGTTTGTCGCAAATTTGTATTTTCCTCATAAGAAAAAGTTCGCCTAAGACGTTTTCACTTTGAAACTTTTGTAATTTTTCAATAGCTTTTTGAAGATTTAATTTAGAGCAATTTAAAGTTAAAAATAAAAATTGTGTAGTGAATAAATAGAAAATATATCTTCGTCATATTCAAGCAATCGAAAAATCCAGAAAATCGATGAAAATCGGTTTAACGGATGTTCTAAAATTTTATTCACTTAAGTTGAAATGAAAAGCTGTACAGTTCAACAGTAAATTGTTCTTTTAGTTTTTTTTAGGATAAAATTTACTAAACCAATTCTGATAAGACCGGCTTGTCAGTTTTGGGGATGTACCTATACTTTTTTGTTTGGGTAGGGTTATTTTTTGCTACACTTTGGCACAAATTGATAAAAATCGTTCGTCCATTTTTATAAAATCTGATTTTGAAATGCTCACTAAAAATGAAAATGTTTCAAGAATTTTAACCCCGCGGGTGGGTGCAGACTAGCTGCACCTATTGAGAGGATTTAGACGTCCCTCGCGGTAACCGAGTCTAATACACATTTACACTTATTGCAACACTACACTTACGACTTTAACACTTTACACTCACACTTACATTTAGGGAGGCGATAGTAGCCTCAATGAGCTTTTCGCCTTAAAATAAAAGAAAAAAATAAAATATTTAAAATTTTTCCCAAAATATAAGTAAAATCGTCTCAAGAAATTGGGAAATTTTCTTAATCTTCAGCGTCTGTTCAAACGCTGGCCGAACTACAACAAATAAAAGGAAAGACATTCAAGTCAAAAACAATGGTTTTGGGACCTTAAATACCTGAAAATAGATATTGTATAAGTATATAAATTTTAAGTTCGATTTTTATATAATTATTACACTTAACTTTGTTCAGTAAAAAAAATCGATAGTTAAAATGTTAATTTTAGTTTTTTCTAATAACGATTCATTTAGGCTTATTACAGAATCGATAAAAAACAAATAAATAAACATCAGCTTTATTTCACTTAATTTTAGGACACGTTTGATTGATTCTAGTGCAACTTAATTTGCTCTCAAACATTTTGGTGATTACAGAGTAAACCGATTGTACGTAACCCAATCAATTACACCAGCACTCTAAGAGCCAAGCCAAGCCAAGCCTTTGTTCTAGATCTTAGCCTCTTTACTTGATGGTTAATTGTTTGATAACACCATTCAATGGAACTCGAAATAACGTATTTAAAAAGCTGAAGAATATTAATTTATCCTTTATAAATAACTAAATAATGAAAATTTCTCATATTCCATTATTTTCCACAAAATCTGATTCGGATGGTTTCAAAAAATTCTAATTTTCAAAATTGGCTCATCAGATTTTCATTAATTTTGCTCATCAGAAGTAAGATAAATCATAGCTTAAAATCAATGAACTAAATTTGAAATAAAATATGTTTACCCTTTGAAAGTACTTTAGTGGAGAACAATTAAATCTTACGGAGCTTTACCAGAACGTTAAATGTTTTTAACGTCCATTTTGTTAAATTGACTTTACTTATTTTTACTCACTAAAAAAAATTTTACATGCTCTGATGAATCGATTTTGAGGTATATCAGAAGAGTTTTTCCCTTTATCTCTCGAGCTCGATTTTTTAAGTAGGGCCTATATAGATTTATACAATTTGTTAACTACGTGTAACCCTAAATTTGATTAAAATTCCATTCAAATCATTACAACAGAGATATTTTTGAAGTAATTTTTTCGATGAAAAACGTGCTTCAGGAACGTTTTTGCAAATTTGAAATTGGTCCCTAGTCATGGGCGAACAAGATCTACATGCTTGCTATCAAAATTAGTCAATTCATTATTCTTCAGAAATATATTTATATACTGTAGTATGTATGTATGTATGTATGTATGTAGTCTGTATGTAGTACAGTCAGTATGTACTGACATACAGACAGTCACATAGGTAGACGGACAGATGTCCAAGACAAAACTACGTTTTTTGTACTCACAGACAAGAATATATTCATAAACATTTCAAGAAATATTGTTGAAGATCCACAATAATAACTAGGTCTATACTAT
This sequence comes from Callitettix versicolor, assembly GCA_022606455.1. Lineage (NCBI taxonomy): Eukaryota > Metazoa > Arthropoda > Insecta > Hemiptera > Cercopidae > Callitettix > Callitettix versicolor. Next base: position 68,423,534 of record CM040189.1, read on the forward strand.
ATGTACTGAACGTAATATAGTTATAAAATAAGTACTATGTCAATATTGTATTGGTTACATAAATATATTTCTATCCAACTTTTAAAGAAATTTAAAGTTTGCGTATATTGTAAAAAAATACATTATTAAACTTTATTATATGGTGGCTTAAAGAAATCACTTGTCATTTTGAATATTTTTTGACAAAGTATCAATAATACTTTTTGATCTTGATTTTTTTTGAATATCCATTTTTACTATAATAGTTAAATCTGAATCAATTAATATTTTTAATTTTCAAATAATATTGAACATATTAAAAGAAACCATTTTATATTTTCAGTGAAATTGATAGCTATAAAATGCTACTTTATGCAGGCGTTTACACTGATTACAATAATGAAATAAGATTTTTTTTTAATTTTTAAAATATATATCGTAAATATTATTAATATTTAAGAAATAACGAGTACTAATTAACAAGGAATCATAAAAAAATAACTATAATAGTACTATTATAGGCTAGTTATAGGGGTTAAAAATATTTTCAAATGGCAACTCGCTTGCTGAACTCAGTGCATATGCACTTTCAACCTTAAAACAACATAATAAATATAACCTCGAAGTTGTCAAAACGACAATACTACTTTATCTAAGCCAGCGAACTAATAAACATACATTTTAGGTGATTAGTTCAAACATATCATGAATTATTTATGGTTTCATTATTCTCTTAATTTTTTTAAAAACAATTTTTTAAGTAAAAATTAAAAAGAAAACAAAGTTGAATTATGTGAAATAATTTACTGCTCATAACCAATTGTCACTCTACAGTATAAAATAACGTTCTCAACAGAAAATCTATGTAGATTAATTTCTACTTTCTTTCCTGAAACTTGGAACATTTTTAATAAGTCCAGATTTAAATTTGAAACAAAGTTAATAAGCGAAGGAAGTTTCAGAAATAAAAATGCAGTCTAGATCGAAAAGTTCGTTTCACTAAATTAACAGAGAAAAAGTTTAAAAATCAACGTTTTCTTGTGTAACGTGAATTAATAAAAGAGTTTAAATAAGAAAATTTCTTTTTTAAAACTAACTATTGGAGCAGATATTATGGTAAGTCTGGACTCGACAACTTTAATGGAACTCTAATTCTTACCTCGATCACTTTTTGAAAAGTCAACACACACAGGTTGTTTGTGTAATACGCGGGCATATTTCAGGAGGTGATTACAAGAGTCAAAATGAAGAGAAAATCCTGTATATTTGCAAGAGTTTCTTTTGCCAGCTATTCACATTTGTTTAAAATAATTTACATTGTTAGCTTGGTTTAACCGAATGGTTTGGAATTTTGCAACGCGCTGGTAAATTTTAAAAAAGTTTTACATACCAAGTTTTAAAAAATTAATTAAAAAAATTCTCAAGAATACATTTTTTATGGTACATTTGATTTCAGTAGAATGGTATAACTATCAAAGCTTACAATCGAACATTGCAAGTAACAGAGCGTCCATTCATTAGTGTTGAACAACTTCTATACAGTTGGAAGTACTATTTCCTTAAAAGCAGACGAAGTGGTACAAATTAAAAACAAAATTGAAAATGTTAGAGTCATATGGTAGAAAAAAAAACTATCTGAAAGAGGTTTTTCAACCACCTTTTTCTTCTTCAATATTGTCGCAATTTACAGCCCAAACTATTGAATTAATTTGATTCTTTTATCCGTTATGTTTGCACAATGTGCTCTTTGCATAAAAAATTCAAAAATAATTAGGCGTACTCCTGTAAAATTGCAAAAAAATGCAAAAAATATAATACATTTAAAATTTTTGCGCCTATATAGCATAAAATGTTTGATCAACGATCACTCATTTTATTCATATTGTATTCATATTTTTATTGTACATATGTTTTTGCTTAAAATAAACAACAACAAAATATATTATAAAGTAATAAATTGCAAATTATCAGAAAATGAAAAAGTGTTAAAAATTGGAAACATTGATGCACCTACAGCTTAAACTACTGACACTCAGCAGACGTCAGTTACATGTAACGGTCACGCTACATTAGCCACCATTCAGAAAATTAAAAGAGCCTAATAAAAAAAGGTAAAAAATAAATACGAGGGCTGTCTAGAAAGTAACAGACATTTTGAAATAAAAATAAACAAAGTGAAAAAACAATTATTATTATGTACATTTTTATTATGTACATTATTATGTACCTTCTACATAATGGCCATTTAAATTAAGGCATTTATCATAAGCTTTTCAATACCCTCTGCAGAAATCTGCCGCCTGCAAGTTCAACCACTGGTTTACACCAGCTTGCAGTTCAGCGTCTGTGTCAAAGCGTTGCGTAGCGAGCCATTGACCATTGACTGGGCAGAGGTGGTAGTCGCTCGGCGCCAAATCCGGACTGTATGGCGGATAATTGAAAACTTACCATCCAAGAGCTGTTGGGAATGTTGGACGAGCGTTGTCAGCGTTGGAGAAACACAACTTTCTCGCTGAGTTTTCCCCGACGCTTGTTTTGTATCACGCGTCTTAATTTCCTGACTGTTTTGCAATACCTCTCTGAGTTGATTGTTAGGCCACATTCAAGAAAATCAACGAGAATCACTCCTTGAGCGTCCCAAAACACAGCCATTATTTTTCTTGCTAACAGCGTTTGCAGACACTTCCTGGGTTTCTTGGGCGAATGCGTGTGTCCCCACTCCATCGACAGTCGTTTTGTTTCAGAGTTGAGGTGCTTTACCCAAGTCTCGTTTCCAGTTACGATACGATCGATAATTTGATTTCCACTTTTGTCGTTTTCTTCCAGAAATGTCAGTGCTGCAGCAAGTCTCTGTTTTTTGTGTATATTAGTTATAGCCAATTAATACCTTTTACAACTGGTCCTATACCTTCAATACCTGATCTGCAATTCAAAGACTGTTGGTATCCTTGTGTGTAATACAAAGTCAAATTCGAATAAAATATTTGAGAAATTGGGAAGATGTTGAAAATTTTTTTTAAAGAACTGACACCGAATTTGAAGGAAAGTTATACTTACTTCTTAATTATGCTTTTAAGGAGGACTATAAACAGTGAAAGATTTCATAATAATGAAATTTTATTGATCAGCAGTGTTCACTATCAGTATTTTGAATAACAGTTATTTTATAGTTAGTTTGTAATACTGTTTAATTTTATATTTTCTGGAGCTCAAATTGTTAAAATTTTCTTTTGGATTTTAAGAGAACTTTCACTTGTAATAAGATAATTACTCAAAAGATTATGAGTATGTAAATATAATAATTAACAATAAAAACATATTTTTTATTATTATTAGATAATATATAGAGAGCTTACTCTTATCAACAACTATTCATGTATAATTGTTAGTGTTAGGTATGTAAGTACATAATGTTAAGTTGTACTTACATCAATATATTCTTTTTAAGAACTAATAAGTAAGTTCTTTGTTTGTAACGTGCCATAATTTTTAAATGTTTAATAACTTAAATGTAAGTATTATTTGTGTATATATATATATATATATATATATATATATATATATATATAAATAAATAAATATATATATATATATATATATATATATATATATATAAGTTATATAAACAATTATTGTAAACTTTGCTAGATTTAGTGTTAGACTTAGCTATATTTAATGCTGACAGTTTAGCTTTTAGCACAGTAAGCATTTTCATGTACCTAGAGAAGAAAGAGCAGAAGCTCAGTGTTAATCGAGGTTTCACTCAGTTCGCATCTCAATGTATATGAGACGAACTTAAATAATTATAATAAGTTTTAAGTGAATATTAAAGTCTTATTGTAATTAATAAAAAGTTGTTTTTTTTAAAAAAAAGCGACATCCTCGAAACCATACCATAACTGGTGCAGTCGGTAGGACACTTTGGGAAAATTAGTGCATATAATTTTTCTTCAGTTTCAACTGTTAACCGAAGTGTCGAACAAAAGACCAAATGTTTAATTTAATAAGTGCATATTATTAAGTTAAACATAACCAACCGGCAAAGTGAAGATTTGCAACCGTAGAGTGAACATCTACATCCGAAGTGAAGTGAAGTGTTTGTGCGAATTTTTCGTGGCAAGTGCGCGTAAAATGAGCAAAGTATTTTGGATCTTATTGTAAGTAGATCCCACAAAATAGTTTTGTATACTATATACCTACGAATGTATGTTACATCAATTTTATTAAATAATTAACAAACAAAATAATTAAATATCAAAGATCAATTTGTTAATTGAATCAATTGAATATTTTTAAAGATAAACCAAACATAGGTTATCATAAATAATTTGTAGCATTATTTTATAAGTATTATATTTTATAATTTGATTTTTAATTTTAATTTTGATTTATTTTTGTGTGTAGTAATAACTAAATATTACAATGTCTATCCCAACACTGAAGAAAGAATACCTGGACATGATTCCAGAGTTTAGCGGAGAACCAACCATGCTTAATAGATTCATCACAATATGTGATAAAATGGTCAATAAATTCTTTGTAGCTGATAACTTAGAATATTTCCAAAATTAATATTTGTTATCGTCCATATTATCAAAATTAAAGGGCAAGCTCTTGAAATGGTAGTTAATTCTAATACTTATGCTTGGGCAGATGTAAAATAATTTTGCTGACTAGTTATTTTGATAAGAAGGATTGTTTTACTTTGAATCTTGAAATGGCAGAATTAAAGCAAGAAAACGGGGAATCACCTTTCAAATTTTATGAAAAGATTCAAAAGCTATTAAAGTTACAGATAGCATTTTTTTGTAAACAGAGAACCATCCGCTAGGGATGTTCTATGCAAGTATGCACAAAAATTAGCATTACGTGTTCTGTTAAGGGGACTTCAGGAACCGCTAGGGTCCCTCATGAGAACCAAAAACCCCACCTCACTTGAAGAAGCACTCAGTATGCTTACAAACGATTTCCAGTTTAAAAACAACAAATTATTCCAAACAAACCGTTCCAACATTACCAACTAAGTATGATCAGAATTTGTAACAATTACACCAAATGTAAAATACTTGTTAGTATTTAGTTCTGTAGTCTTTGGATTAAGTAACCATTGTAACAGTAGAGTAACAATTAAGTAACAGTTAAGTATCAATTGTAACAATAGAGTTAATTCCAAATACTTTTGCTCATTCTGTAATATCGCATTTACAATTTGACTCTGAGTTATCAGTCCTTAAGGGGTAATAAAGCTCAACAATAATACTGTTCTTTACAATAATAAAGAAGCTAGAACTCGACAGGATCAACCTAGATACTGTCTCCAGAATTGATCGGAATTCACCCATCACACAGCACATCAGTGTTTGGACCATCGCCTTATTGGAGGACTACTATACTTGGCGTCTAAGAAGCTAATTGGAAGAACTTCGAGGGAAGTTGCTATTCAACCACCCCCGGAAGTTTTGTTTAGGGATGGAGGAGTTATATAGACAATTATTATAAACTTTGCTAGATTTAGTGTTAGACTTAGGTATATTTAATGCTGAGAGTTTAGCTTTTAGCACAGTAAGCATTTTCATGTACCTAGAGAAGAAAGAGCAGGAGCTCAGTGTTAATCGAGGTTTCACTCAGTTCGCATCTCAATGAATATGAGACGAACTTAAATAATTATAATAAGTTTTAAGTGAATATTAATGTCTTATTTTAATTATTAAAAAAGTTGTTTTTTTTAAAAAGCGACGTCCTCGAAACCATACCATAACTTATATATATATATATATATATATATATATATATATATATATATATAAAGTAATTAAAACGTTAAGTCTAACCAAACTTTACAAACATGCTTTGATATATACAGTTGACTGTTTTGCAATACCTCTCTGAGTTGATTGTTAGGCCACATTCAAGAAAAAATCAACGAGAATCACTCCTTGAGCGTCCCAAAACACAGCCAATATTTTTCTTGCTAACAGCGTTTGGCAGACACTTCCTGGGTTTCTTGGGCGAATGCGTGTGTCCCCACTCCATCGACAGTCGTTTTGTTTCTACAGTTGAGGTGCTTTACCCAAGTCTCGTTTCCAGTTACGATACGATCGATAATTTGATTTCCACTTTGTCGTTTTCTTCCAGAAATGTCAGTGCTGCAGCAAGTCTCTGTTTTTGTGTGTATATTAGTTATAGCCAATTAATACCTTTTACAACTGGTCCTATACCTTCAATACCTGATCTGCAATTCAAAGACTGTTGGGTATCCTTTGTGTGTAATACACAAAGTCAAATTCGAATACAATATTTGAGAAATTGGGAAGATGTTGAAAATTTTTTTAAAGAACTGACACCGAATTTGAAGGAAAGTTATACTTACTTCCTTAATTATGCTTTTAAGGAGGACTATAAACAGTGAAAGATTTCATAATAATGAAATTTTATTGATCAGCAAAGTGTTCACTATCAATTATTTTGAATAACAGTTATTTTTATAGTTAGTTTGTAATACTGTTTTAATTTTATATTTTCTGAGCTCAAATTGTTAAAATTTTCTTTTTGGATTTTAAGAGAACTTTCACTTGTAATAAGATAATTACTCAAAAGATTATGAGTATGTAAATATAATAATTAACAATAAAACATATTTTTATTATTATTAGATAATATATAGAGAGCTTAATTTTATAAACAACTATTCATGTATAATTGTTAGTGTTAGGTATGTAAGTACATAATGTTAAGTTGTACTTACATCAATATATTCTTTAAGAACTAATAAATCAAGTTCTTTGTTTGTAACGTGCCATAATTTTTAAATGTTTAAAATAACTTAAATGTAAGTATTATTTGTGTGTATATATATATATATATATATATAAATAATATAATATACATATATATATATATATATATATATATATATATATATATATATATATAAAGTAATTAAAACGTTAAGTCTAACCAAACTTTACAAACATGCTTTGATATATACAGTTGTTTTACATAGAAGCAGGAATTCTTTCAGGCATTTATTTTCGCGCTCGCGCCCGTGTGTGTGTGTGTGTGTGTGTATACGTGATTTTGTTACGTAACAAGGGATCTGTTTGTGTTTCGCATCAGGCTTTGTTTCGCTGAAGGTGCTCTGTCAATGAAATTACCTGTTCTGGGTCTGTTACATGCTTCTGCAACATTCAGAATAAAATGAAGTGAATAAAATAGAAACCCATGAGAAGTAAGTCAGTTTTACAGTAGTATTAAACAAAGAAAACAATGCAGTAATATTACAGTAAATATTGTAGTTTCTCTGAACTTCTATTAACATTCAAAATATTTAAACAAAGAAAACAGCGCAGCAATATTATAGTAAATATTTTTTTCTCTGAACTTCTATTAAAATTTAAAATATTTAAACAAAAAAAAACCAGCGCAGCAATATTATAGTAAATATTTTAGTTTCTCTGAACTTCTATTAACATTTTAACATATTTAAACAAAGAGAATAGCGCAGTGATATTACAGTAAATAGTTTAGTTTCTCTGAACTTCTATTAACATTTTAACATATTCCGATACCTTATTGTTTAACCAAACTGTAAAAGCGTTTGATCTAATACCTCAAAAAATATTTTTTAACACTTATATAATAATATTTTTTATAATTAATTTTTAAGCTTTAAAAAATTATCAATTTAGAAAGCTTGCGTTACTAAAACGAGCAAAAAATCTTTGCGAAAATTTGTAAACATTATTTGAACGAACAAATGTTCACTTGATATTCAAAGTTGAAAAGAAGATGAATGTAATTTATTCTTCCCTCTTTTTTGCAGCTGTCATAATTAATTGTCTTAAGAACTCTTAAGAGGACAATATACAAGAAGGTGTCATAATGTTTTATCGACTCAACATTTGTAGCACTAGAGTTGCATTAACTAAGAAGGACAGATGCTCGGGAAAATTAAGAGTCGATAAATGTATGTAAAACATAATTCAACTTGTGTGTGTGTGTGTGTGTGTGTGTGTGTGTGTGTGTGTGTGTAAAACATAAGGTTTTTTTGTACTGAAACTATTTGAGCAAAATACCCTACTCATTCTAGTTTGTGATATTCTTTTCCTTTTAACAAGAACTTTAAAATGAGTTGGTACTCGGTAGGGGTTTACATTCAAACTTTAGAGACGGAAGCAAAGTTGCTTCACACAAAACAAAGTACATATTTATGTCTTATAATAATTTCATGAGTCTCGTTTTTCTCTACAGATACACTTAAAAGCTATTGGGGTTTCCCAAAACATTTGGCTAACCATGTATACGTAAAATATAAGTGTCTTTAGTGTATACGAAAAACGTAAGTTCTGTTTTTGCACACGTAAGGCATTAAGTATATTGTTATAAACGTAAACCATAAATACCATTGGTGTATAAGTAAAAGATGATATCCTTTTGTATATACATCAATTATAAGTGTTTTTGGTGTATGTAAAATCTAAGGCAAAGTTTACTTATATAAAAGTAAACCATAAGTATCTTTGGTGTAAATAGAAAATACGATTCTTTTGTATTTATATAAAATATAAATGTTTCTTGTATAAAAGTTACATATAAGTATTCTTATAATAAACATAAAACATAAGTGTCTCATTGTATAAGTAAAACATAAGGTTAATTCAAATATACGTGAAACCTATCTTCAATATACGTAAGATATATATATATGCCTCTTTAGGGTAGGCTATACGTAAAACAGAACTGTTTCACACTCTCCCTATAATATATATATATATATATATATATATATATATATATATATATATATATTGTTCAAATTTTCAATCGTTAATATAATACTTTCTATACAGCCCCTTAAGTTCAAATACATTTTTTTATACTTGCAGTGGATGACACTTGATATTAATACAGTTTTTTGTCAAATATTAATATCGCATATTTGTACAGACTATACGATAGGATTTGATTTAAATAATACTTATGTTTTATCTTATGTTGGTTTTAGAATCACAGCACGCAACTGTCTCGATGACGTGATGGAAGCATATATGACTTAAGTAGGAATTGACTTTAAAATTTTTATATTGTTTCTATACATAAAACATGCATGACCTTTGCCTTAATTTAAATTTGTAGGTGAATTTAAGTGTCCTTCCTGTAAACTAAGTCTTTAATGTTCTTATGACACATACGAGTATTATTTTTATTAGTGACGATTAATAGGAACATATCTGATTTAATTTTTTTCAAATAGAACAGAGTAAACAATGATGCAGCTATACAATGAAAATAAATAATTTTTTCCGAAAATGATTGTAAATGATTTTTATGAACATATATTGCAGCCTTAAAGACCAAACTAATACGGACTGCTATTTCACCAAAAGTCTTGGTGTGAAATGTGTCACTGGATTTGGATTTTCTAAACGTGAATTTGAGTTTCCGTTTATAAATGAATAATCACAACCGAAATAAAATAATTCGATCATCGTACAAATTGAAAACGAGATTGATTATGGCAGATAAAACATATCGTCATAAATAACAGATACAAACAAGCCCGACAGGTCCAAGCAACTAAGACGAGCAATCAGGCCGCTATTTGTATTTGAAAAGAAACGTTTTACCAATGGGGTCTTTTTACAAAAGCAGTAATTTATCTCGGAAATACGAAGAAAATAGAACGATTCGTCATCTTAGACAAATAATATATGACTGCGTTAATAATGCTTTTGATAGCAGAACTAAAAACGGCTGTGTTATTGCATACATATCACATGAAACGGATATTTTATTTTTTTTTGACTTGGTATTTACGCCACCATCTGGTTCGCGGAAATGCTAAGCGACTAGATGTTTAAAATTGTGAAAAATGTTAGTTCATTTATTTGTAATAACAATAAAATAAAATCCCATTTCTTGCAAATCTATTGAGAGGATTTAGACATACACTTGCACTTACAAGACTACTAATTTACGACTTTAACACTTTACACTCACACTTACATTTAGGGGAGGCCTCAATGTGTTTTTTCGGCCTTAAAATAAAAAAAAATAATTGAAAAAAATAAAATAATAACACATTTTGTTATAGTTATACTCACTAATTATGTCAATAGAAAATAAATAAAAGAACATTACACAATCTTTGTCACATTCATTAAGCCCACTGTAGAACATCTGGGTTAGGGAAACTAGGGAAACTGAGTCGACTTCGGCTGAACAAAATAAACCTTCTAGCAGTCAGGGCTCTATTTACAGATTTCCTGATCTCACTAAAAAAACCTTTAAATTCCTCTTTTTGCATTTCAAATTTTATATACACTCATTTCAGTCATGAATCACTTCATACACTATCAAAACTATAAATAAAATCTGATGAACTGATTTTTAGAAATTTAAGGTTAATTCAAATATACGTGAAACCTATCTTCAATATACGTAAGATATATATATATATGCCTCTTTAGGGTAGGCTATACGTAAAAAGAAACAGAACTGTTTCACACTCTCTCTATATATATATATATATATATATATATATATATATATATATATATATATTGTTCAAATTTTCAATCGTTAATATAATACTTTCTATACAGCCCCTTAAGTTCAAATACATTTTTTTTATACTTGCAGTGGATGACACTTGATATTAATACAGTTTTTTGTCAAATATTAATATCGCATATTTGTACAGACTATACGATAGGATTTGATTTAAATAATACTTATGTTTTATCTTATGTTGGTTTTAGGAATCGCAGCACGCAACTGTCTCGATGACGTGATGGAAGCATATGACTTAAGTAGGAATTGACTTTAAAATTTTTTATATTGTTTCTATACATAAAACATGCATGACCTTTGCCTTAATTTAAATTTGTAGGTGAATTTAAGTGCCCTTCCTGTAAACTAAGTCTTTAATGTTCTTATGACACATACGGGTATTTTTATTAGCGACTATTAATAGGAACATATCTGATTTAATTTTTTTCAAATAGAACAGAGTAAACAATGATGCAGCTATACAATGAAAATAAATAATTTTTTTCCGAAAATGATTGTAACGATTTTTATGAACATATATTGCAGCCTTAAAGACCAAACTAATACGGACTGCTATTTCACCAAAAGTCTTGGTGTGAAATGTGTCACTGGATTTGGATTTTCTAAAACGTGAATTTGAGTTTCCGTTTATAAATGAATAATCACAACCGAAATAAAATAATTCGATCATCGTACAAATTGAAAACGAGATTGATTGCGGCAGATAAAACATATCGTCATAAATAACAGATACAAACAAGCCTGACAGGTCCAAGAACTAAGACGAGCAATCAGCCGCCATTTGTATTTGAAAAGAAACGTTTTTAACAATGGGGTCTCTTTACAAAAGTAATTTGTCTTGAAAATACGAAGAAAATAGAACGATTCGTCATCTTAGACAAATAATATATGACTGCGTTAATAATGCTTGGATAGCAGAACTAAAAACGGTTGTGTTATTGTATACATATCACATGAAACGGATATTTTATTTTTTTTTTTTTTGACTTGCGGCTTTAATACCATCTGTTCATGGAAATGCTAAGCGACTAGATTAAAAATTGTGAAAAATGTTAGTTCATTTATTTGTAATAACAATAAAATAAAAAATCCTAATTTTTGCACCTATTGAGAGGAATTTAGACATACACTTGCACTTACAACACTACACTTACGACTTTAACACTTTACACTCACACTTACATTTAGGGAGGCCTCAATGTGTTTTTCGCCTTAAAATAAAAAAAATAATTAAAAAAATAAAAATAAAATATTTTGTTATAGTTATACTCACTAATTATGTCAATAGAAAATAAATGGTGCAAGAACATTACACAATCTTTGTCACATTCATTGCTTCCATCGAACATCTGGTTAGGAAACTAGGGAAAACTGAGTCGACTCATTAACATAACAAACCTTCTAGCAGTCAGGGTTTATTTACAGATTTCCCGATTCACTAAAAAACCTTAAATTTCTTTTACTTCAAATTTTATACACTCATTTCAGTCATGAATCACTTCATACACTATCAAAACTATAACAAAATCTGATGAACTGATTTTTAGAAATTACGTCGTCTTATCTTCGGATATAGCTAACCAAGTATTTTGTTTGAGTTTTATTTCCAGCCTACATTTATATTCGAGCAAAGCTTATCAAACAGTTGAATTCAATTTTGACAAAATGTCCTTTTTGTCAATGTTTACAAACATTTTCGATTAAAAAGAGCTGAAAAGAAGAACTTTTGAATATTTCTAAATTGAATGAATCTGTGACTGCAAATTCTTAAAAGACAGATTCTCAAAAGATCCCTCCAATGAATAATAATCATAATTGGGGTTTCTATAAGGTCCACTTAACGCATAATAGTAAAAACTGAGGTTTTTAGAAGGTTCATATAACGCATGATAAATCTGAGTTCCTAGAAGGTTTCTCTAACACATATGAATCAAAACTAAAGTTCCTAGAAGTTCCTAACGCATAATAATCACAACTGAGGTTCCTAGAATGTCCCCTAAAATATAATGATCAAACTGAGGTCTCAAGAAGATCCTACTAAAGCATAATAATCACAACTGAAGTTGCTTGAAGTTCTTGCTAACTTATTGTAATCAAAACTATGGTTGCTAGAAGGTCCTGCTATAAACGAATTTCTATTGGAAAAATGAGCTGTTGTAGCGGACATCGAAGTAAAGAACAGAGACGGGGACTTCGAAATGAGTGCCGATACTGCCTTCAAGACCTCATTTTGATCGTATTTAAAAAGTTGATATGTAAGTGAGTGCAATCTAATCGGTCGATTCAATACAAAATTTTTGTTAATATTTTATAAAAAGTTTAATATCGGTCAAATTGTGTTTCAAATTGGAAGCAACTCTAAATGTTAAAAGACACAATTATATATTTATCATACACTATTTTACAAATTTTATTTAACCATCATAATCAGGGTTCAAATTTGAATAAATTAGTATTCATAATTTTCAATGCAATTATAAAATTTTAAATGCTACAGTACTTTTACTCTGATTGTGGTAGTTTTATCAGATTTTTAGAAAAATGTAAGATTTAAAAAAAATGTGATGTGATATTGTTAATTTTCAAAATTATTTTCAATTGATTCTTTTATTGATCGATTATTTAATTCTGTTTACTTTTCTTAATTGTTTCAACAACGTATACAACTATTATTTGCAATATGACTTTGTTTATTGCAAACTTTCTAGAACTGCATTTATTTTGAGCCATCACGTATCACGTGCTAGTGTACCGGTTAAACTGCCGACAAGAAAGGAACATAAGAGGCATTGCAGATTGACTTGTGGAATTTTTAGTGTTGTTTATACTTCCGCTAGCCACGTGTTTTATATCCGATCTGGCGGAAAGTGTTACGGAACTCGTTATGCGGCCGTGCGCAGAGCGGTAAATATCAGTTAAGTTATAAATATCCCGCGTGGTAGGTAATGCATCTCGTTCAGATTTCGTGTTACTAGATTGAGGGAAATTTCACGGAAGAAAAGGGATAATTTTTTTTATAATTAAAGTTAAAATTGTGTTTTACAAAGAGTTATAGATGTTAAAACTAAGTAAGAAACAAAGCCAGATCGGAAGCTAGTGACAAGAAAACTCGGAATTTTTACTTAACAGGGAAACAGGGAAAACAGGGAAACTAATTTGTCAGATTTATGTGGTCACTGTGCTTTATTAATAAACAAAGTGTACAGAAAATATTACGATTTCAAAAAAAAAAAAAGCCTGAAATTTTGAGAGATTTATCCGTTTACAGGTTCTAAAAAGTGACTTTTATTTGAATGTCTGTGTGTATTGCTACTCTAATTGGTCTATTTTTAAGAAAACTGGCAAACAGATCTGATTTCTCATATTTAGAAATATTTTTTTAATAAACAAAAACTTTTTTCGAAGTCTTTTTTCTTCAAAAGCTGGTAATAATTGATCTTTTCAAAATCGGCTTTTGCGATTTTCATCAATTCTTTTAAAATTTATCAAATATCTATGGCTGATTGACGTAAATTTTCCACCGTCAAAGTTTCTTTTGTTTTTAGATTCAGATTTCAAATGTGTTAAACTGACTTAAGATAGAATATAAACATGAATGATTAAAGTTTCCGAAAAATCTAATAAGAAAATTTGAGAACTTGGTTCTGTTTTCGTCGATTGTTCTTATATTTTCGAAACCAGATTTTTAAGGGAAAATTATTAAATCCGATAAACGTGTATGTACTATTTGTATACACTCTATTTTAGTAAAAGATTATTCTCCTTAAATGCATGGAAATTTGGTTTTCAACTTTCTATTCATAAAGAATAACAAAAACAATTTTATTTGCAAAAGTTAAACCAGAAATTCTGATATTCACTAAAACAGATCTAAAAGGTTTTCTTAACTAATAAAATATTATTGTAAAAGAATTTATAAAAGTTTGCTATAAACAAGAGTTGAAGCTACTTTGCGGAGCCAACTTTTTCACAACTTGCCCATTAACTTTAAGGCACAAGTTATTTCTTTCCAACTTGTAACAAAGTTATGTTTGGCCCGAACGCCAAATACTGATATTAATTTATTGATGCAATATTAATCGCAATATTTGTATATTATACGGGACATTATTTAGGTAGGAACACTTGTAGCCCTGTCGGTAAGGAATCGGACAGTTCGCTGGAAATCTAGCCAGAACGAAATTAGATTCTTGTTGTTACCTACTATTAACGTTTTGCTTTGTGTTCAAACTTCATTAGTTTGGCAAAAAAGAAAAAGAAAAACGTTAAACCACCAAAAGAAAGACATTCTTAACACATTTACTTTATTACTTTATTTACTTTGTACAGAAATAGATTTTGTTCAAATTTTGGTCATAGAAGAGACATAATTCAAATAACTATAGCAAACTTACATTGTAAAACTTACAATTTAGAAATAAATAAAACAAAACTAAAAGAAATGCTGATCGCTATTGGAATTGGTTGTTCAGCGATAATTATCCTTATCATTCCCAGGCATAAATTGTCAGGTCTTAAAGAATATCCGTAAATAAATGTTTCTTTCGATCTTCCAACAAATTGAATTTAGCAATTGGCTCTAACTATTTTGATCAAATTGTTCTTATAAAACCCGAATAAAGCGGTTTTCCAGTAGTTTCCAAAGGAAACATCGTCTTTTGGTGTTCAAGTGTCTCATTGTGTAAGTTTTAAGTTTAATGTTATAAATTTATTCTGATCTCTGTTAAAAGAAATACAATGTTTTGGATTTTTAGAGCTTGAAAAATATGAACTCACTACTCAGTTACCGTTTAAACGTTACCGATACGTCGGTGTATTTTTTCGAAGAATTTAGTTTTAAATATTTTTTAGCGCTGGCTAAGCTTATATAGTACTAACTCAATTCCTTTATGAGTAAAAAATTAATATACGAGTATGATATTTGAGAACTTTAGGTAAACCTAAACAAAACGGAGTACATGTGCATTGGAGGGCATAGCAGGAATCGTCTATTGTAACACGATACTCAGATTAATGGGTGTACGAGTTACAAGTATTTGGGAATGTTAAATACTAGTGATGGACTTTTAGACACAGCGGTAAAGGAACGAAACAAACTTTAGAGAGAAGAGCACTAAGGATATGGAACAGTATCATATGGGATCAACAGATATCGAAATTAAATAAACACAGAATATATAATACAATTATAAAAAAGTTTAATCTCATTTGGAAGCAAAGTATGGCCACTGAAACAAAAAATAAAAAAATATCTTGAAGCTTCAGAAATGAATTATTGGCGAAGAGCCGCAGGTATATCGAAAAGGGAAAGATAAAAAATTTAACAACCCCTGAAATCATGGATGCAAAGTACACCATTGTAGACGAAATCAAGGCAAAACAACTTCAATGGTTTGGCCATGTTCAAAGGATGGACGAAAATCGTCAGATTCTAAAATGAAAACCACATGGTCGCAAAAAAAGAGGTAGACCGAGACCTATTTGAAGAGAAGGAATCGACAAGGAATTAACAGGGAAGGCATTGTATCAAAATTTATGGATGGACAGAGAAAAATGGAAGCTAGGAATCAGAAGACGTTGGAGAACATTTTAAACCGAAAATAAGAGATTAGCTCTATTAATTACAATAATCACGTTAGTTATGTATTTATTTTAGTGATACACATAAATATTTCAAAATAAAATTATTATTTGTTATACGAGGGTTGATCAAATATAAACGAGACTGATTTTTTAAAAAAATTATTGCTTACTTACAAATTATTCTTGATAAAACTTATTTTTCTACATAGTCTCCCGCACGAGTAACACATTTTTCCCACCGGATTGGAAGTTTTTTAATTCCATCTTCGTAAAAAGTTCTCGGGCGTTCATTGAGCCATTGGAGCACGAAGGTCTCCACCGCAGAATCGTCTTCGAAACGCTGGCCTCCAAGCGCCTCTTTGAGTGGCCCAAACAGGTGATAGTCGCAGGGTGATAGGTCTGTACTGTATGGGGGATGTTCCATTGGTTCCCAGCCAATTTGATCGAGTTTAAGCCTCGTAGCGTTCGCCGAATGTGGTCGGGCATTATCGTGAAGAAGAATGACGTTTCTCGCCGGTTTAGATTTCCTTTTCCTACGAAAAGACTGTTTTGCGGCCTCTAAAACATCGCAATAATATTGTGCATTTATTGTGCGTCGTTGATGGAGGAAATCGACGTGAAAGGCGCCTTGATTGTCGAAAAATACAGTGGCCATTACCTTCCCGGCCGACGATCGTGATTTGGCCTTCAGGTTTTCTACTGCTTCCCGTCCTTCGGCGAATTCCTTGTGCCAAGCAAATACGCGAGCTCTTGACAGGGTCCTGTCCCCGTATTGAGCCGTCAATCTACGAAAGATTTCAGTCGGATTGACCCCCTCCTTGGCCAAAAACTTAATAATAATTCTCTGCTCCACGGAAACGTGCACTTCACTCTCACTCATTGTATAGTTTTATACTGAAGGGTCCGAACGGAAATGTTGCCCGTCTACGCCCGTCCCAAACCTCCCAGGCTACCTGAAACCCCACCCTTTAGAGTTCAATGTCCAACGGAAAAGTTTTTAGAAAGTCAGTCTCGTTTATATTTGATCAACCCTCGTAATATTACTTTTTTTTACATTTATCATAAACAACGTTAAAAATACTCTCATAAGGAATAACAGCTGTGGTGCTGCTACAGTCACCTGTTTAGGTAAAGACATCTCATTCACACAACCAACATATCTTAAAAACGTTTTAGTTGAAAATTGAATCTTATGTGTTTGCAGTATTACATTATAGAGTAAAAATGTTTGCTATTATGCGTCACTTACTTTTCTTATCACTAACTCAATATAAATAAATCAAACCTGAGAAATTTATATGCTCTTGCGCAAAGGACAGATTGTGTACAATGAATGTTATCACGCTGCCCGCTAAAATTATGTTGTTTACGTGTGCCTTGCCGGAATATAGAACCGATGTTTACGCAGATTCCCAGCGTTGCTGCATTGTTAGTCATCCTTAGTTTTAGCTGTTTCTTTTTGTACAAAAACATTCAATAACAAAATGAGTAACAAGATATGCCAAATAAAAAAGGAAAATGTAGCTATTGGAAATCGATTTTTTATTACACAACAGTGAAGTTAAATACTAAATATGAAACCATTCCGCCCTAATGAATCAAATTTTTGTAGTGTTTTATCTACGTGTTCAACCTAAACTTTCTAATAATAAGTATCAAATACATATTGGACGTTTTTTCGTATGTACTCGCCATTTAATACTTATAAAGTATAGTAAATCTGTTAACAATAGGCTACAATTAATGGTTTAAACCAAAAATGTAACTTGAAACACATAGCTAGGCTAATCCTAAGCTATTTTTTTTTACATTACTGTGGCAATTGTGGTCAAAGAATAGACAGCTGTATTGTTGCTGTTATAAGATTGATTGGCACATTGCAAAGTTAGTAAAGTCATGATAATACTCGAATTTCGTTAATTAGGTCAAATTAATCTTTAGATAAATATTAACACAAAGAAATATTAACTAAGTTGTTGACATAGTTTATATATATACAGTATGTTTGGGTCTTTTAGTGATTGCTTCCGAGATTAAAGAAAAATAAAACGGGCATCATTTGTTTGAACAAACGTATTCTGTTCGCCATTGCCTGCTTTGAAGAAAACATATTATTTTTATAGAAATAAATTAGATATCGTCTTCAAATTTGGAAAACATATTGTTTATGCACACTTTCAGTAATATAGCAAAAACAACGATCTTGATATTATTTTTTTTAATTTGGCGGATTACCTAAAATTGTTAATATCGAATACAATTGTTGTCGTTAATTTTACACATATATTACAACGACGAAAATGTAATATATAGTATAAACCACATTTTTAAGGATCACTCAAAAATTGTCTTCAGCTCAGTATTGGGTTTAATTTCAAGGTCTCGATTTTGAGTTTCACCATAATGGCAACATTATTACACTGAAACGTAGCTAACAACACATAGCCTTATTTTTTTAAAACAATCTAGAATGTGTAGACTAATTTTCTACTTTGTATATTGTTATTTTTTTATATACAAATTATGATAAATTCTGAATAAAAAGTATCGTCACAATATCAGACTATAAATATTCCATTATTAAATTTAAAAAAAACATAACTAATTGTTGCTGTCGTCTAAACAAAATATTGAACACCTTATTTGTTTGAATAGATGACGAAATAATTTAACATCAACTGTTGCGTTTTTTTATGTATATCATTTGTTTTTAATTTGGATGTGTATTTCCTTGTTTAAAAGCAATTTGTCCCATTAGATGGCACGTGATATCAACAAATAAATTACTGAAACGGTATTTGTTCCTTTTTCTTGGCCAAGTGAAGAGTTCCGGTAAATGTCTAACTACAAGAAACGACAAAATACTACAGTTAAAAACCACGATAAATTCTATTTTTTCATTATGTATTATATAAACTTATTAGCCTATAAGTGTATTTAGACTATTTATGAAGTTTTGTTAATTTTAAAGATTGTATAGAAGTGACATTATTATGGCAAGCATGTAAATAGGAACATTTATAGGACCCTAGCATAACAAATAGGAGCTTCATTAACTCCATGTAATATAAAATGTTAAAAATAGAATTACCGAAAGCAAAATTAGTCTTAAAAATCTAAAAGCCGTTTAATAAGGTTATAATTTATTTTAATGCATGCTGAATTTATACTAAAACTAAATAGTTTATAATTTTTTAAAACAAACGTGATGGCTTGGATAGAATAATAATTAAACAGTATATTTCATAGAAATTCATGCACGACGAATCACCAAAAATATGTCTCCACGAGAAACCAAATGATGACAGATTCTGACTAAAAGTACCATATTAATAACAGACTATAAATATTCCATGCTTAAATAAAACAACGTAGCTCATTGTTGCTTTTGTTTAAATAAATACTTGACGCCTAATTTATTTATATAAATACCGATTAAAAATAACTTCATATGAACTTATTCGTTTTTATATTTAATTCTCTTTCTTAATTTATATATTATTATTATCATTTGCGCATAGACCCTGTTGGATCACGCAAAGCACTTGGATCACTCATGTCTTGTTCCTTCTAATCCTCCACACCTCCCTCATCCTGTCCCCATGGATCCTCTTCCGCTCCTCCGTCCATTTTACCCCTGCTCTCTTTGGGATTTCTCTTAATTTATATATATATATATATATCTTCGTAAAAAACAGTTTTCCCATTTTTACCTCAATAGATAAGAAGTGATATCTACAAGTAAATTACTGTCTCTATTTCTTTAGAGGTTGAATGTCTTGATATTATTTGTCGAGGGTAGACTAAAGGTTCAATATTTCACATACCTATTTTTCCTGAAGTTGTGTGTATTGTTCAACTGCAATTAGAACAAATTATAAATACAATTTTACTTTGATATTTCTTAGCTTAATGTCCCTTTGAGACATTTAGCCTATATATTTATCTTAGTTTGAAAAACTAAAATCTTTTTTTGCATTGTAAGTACACTCTATGAACGTTCGGTATTACGTAACATCCCTCGTGGCGTATGAAACTAATTGCTTCTGGGACGGTGTGATCCTTTTCCTCGGCCAAGTTAATAGTTCCGCTTAATATCTAACTACAAGAAACGACAAATTTTACTACAGTTGAAAACCTTGATAGTTTTATTTTTTATTATATAATATTATTAGCCTACAAGTATATTAAGAAAATTTCTGAAATTTAATTGATTTGAAAGTTATGTAGAAATGAAATTATTGTAACAAACACATGAATAGGAACATAATAAGTTTCACTAACTTTTATATAAACTAAAAATCAAAATATAAAAGTTTAAAATAGAATTATTTAGACTTAATTACAAATCTAAAAGTGGATTTATTTTAATTCATTTTAATACATTAGTTTATTTTAAAACTGAATAATTTATAATTGTTTAACAAAGACATTTTGTTTAGATTAAGTAAGAATCGAACAACATCTTTCATAAAAATCTTGGAATAAAACTGAATAAAAATGCATAAATATTCACAAAATATATGTCTCCACTAAAATTGTGTATGTTAAAAATATTTCTGCTTCATAAAAAGTGCGTGGTTTCATGAATTTTGTGTTCAACAAAAAATTAGTTGTATTACTAAAACTGTGTTGCTTCATAAAAGTATATCTATTTTTGCATAAAAAGTTATTTCTACACAAGTATGTGTTGTCGTTTCTTCTAACACAGAATAATTACGTTATTATTCTAAAAAACGTATAATATTTTAGAAAAAAGTATGAGTTTCACTAAACGTATTTTCTGCTAACATAAAAATTATGTTGTTTCTCCAAAAGCAGTCATTTCAGCAGTTGTTCTATAAAAAAAATTCTTGTATTGAACTAAATTTCCTGACAGTGAAATTTCTACATAAACATTTTACCTAAAACATAAATTGGAAATATCCTACGGATCCTCAATATGTGCTTTTCCAGCATATTCTTCGCCATAATTTCTATCAGTAAACGAAACTTGTTAGAACCGCAATTACTGAAACGTATTGGCCTATCGCAGTTGTACTTAATGTTGCTCCATTTGCAGTGAATAACATTCTGGAATTTGACGTCCATTGATCCAGTTAATTAACGGTATTAATGCGCATTGTTTGAGCTACAGAATACGTCAAGACGTTTAATTAGAATGTCTCGTGAGGTCTACAGGCAGCTGCTGAAACTGGCGTAATTCTTACCAAAAAACATCTGATGAAAATACCACTAACTAAAACGACAGCACAATAAATGTTAAGTAAATAAACATTTAAGAAAGTACAGTAAAAGAGTAAAGAGCATTTTATAGACTCACTTCAGTGGACTGTCAGTTTTAGTAAGTTTTAATTTTATCTATAATTTTCGTAAGGATACCAACAGACTAACATACACTTCTCGTAAATATACTTATAAATATGCCAATATATTTTATAAGTATACCTGCAAAACAAAGTCATTTAAGTTAGATGTTATCCACAAAAAATTGAAAACTTATGAAGGTCTCTTAGTAACAAATGGTATTTTTGTTATATACGGAGGTAAATGAAGGAAAACCTACTTTCATTTCACTAATAAAACATTAATGCAAATACCGTTGATAATAAACAACAAAACATTATCTCAAGTAAATACAGCGAAGTATTTTTGGAAGACCCTCGATTTTAAGTGAAAGTGAAATGAGCATGTGAAGAAAAAGAATGAAGAACTGAATATAAAATACCGGCAGCTCTACTGGTTGCTTGGAAGAAACTCAGAGTTGTCTGTCCGTAACAAGCTGTTAATTTATAAGAAAGTACTTAAGCCTGTATGGACATATGGAATTCAAATTTGGGGCTGTACAAAAAGAATCAAATATGAAGATTATTCAAACATTTCAAAATAAAGTTCTTCGAAGGATGGTTAAAGCTCCGTGGTTATATCCGTAACATGGATTTAGGCATACACCGTGATCTCAACATGAATACCTCAACGTGAAAGAGGAAATAAAGAAGCTCTGAAGCATAACCAACGTCTCCAAGTTCATGTTAATAAAACCATGAAGATAATAAACAACAGCGTATGAACGATGTTCGCCGCCTCAATAGAAACAAACCTCATGATTTGGTTAAGTAAAAATAATGAACTGACCAATGTGCAGGGATCAATTTGTTTATGTTAGCCCTACAATTGTGATTATAATAGATGTGATATATTAAAAATAATTAAAATAAAATATACGAAGGTACATATCAGAAATAAATTTTCTTCTTCTTTTCGTTTCACCCTCTTTGGGGTACGCTGAATCAATCATTTCTTGCGCGCTGTACTTTTCTTTGTTCCCAGTAGCTCTTCATTCTTTCCGATCTTCTCTTCCTCTCCTCTTCCGAAATGACAGGTTTAGGTCTTATTTTGGCTTTATCTTGGAATCTTATTCTTTCGTCTTTGGTAATTATCTTAGCAGTTTGGTCAAACAATGAATCTTCTGTAATTTTTAATTCTATTAGGTCTTTTTCAATTTCTTTAAACCAGTTCGGTTTTGTTTTACGATTATGGAAAAAATCAAACACCTGTTTCGTCAATCTATTGGAGTTCATTCTAAGAAGATGGCCGTAAAAATTTATTCTCCTTTTTCTCATAGTATCGGACAGTTTTTCAATTTTCTTATAGAGAGCTTCATTTCTTATATATACAACCTTATTATCCTGAAATTTTGTTCCTATAATTTTTCTTAAGATTTTCCTTTCCGTTATTTCAAGTTTTTCTATCTGGCCTATGCGATTCATGGTTAATGTTTTCTGCTGCGTACAGTGCTTCCGGCTTGATCACTGTTTTATAATGTTTAATTTTGGACCCCATGAAAGGGATTTCTTATTGTATGTTTCTTTCGTCAATTGGAAGGCCAATTCAAGTTTGTTTCTCCTGGATTCCATTGCCTTGCCCTCATCTGCATTCCAACTAATCCATTCACCAAGATATTTGAACTCTTTTACAATTTCTATTTTCTGTTCTTGGATTTTAAGGTATTTATTTGGGTATTTGTTGTTTGTCATGATTTTGGTCTTTTCAAACGATATGTTTAGACCTATTTTAGCTGCTTGTTTCTTCAATTCAAGAATCTGCTCCCTTGCTTCCTCCATTGTTTCAGCAAACAAGGCCATATCATCTGCAAATGCAATACAGCTAATTCTGAGATTCTTCTTTTTGTAACCCAATCCTACTCCACTTTTTATATTTTTCTTCCATTCCCTGACTACTTTCTCAAGTGCACAATTAAACAATAAAGGAAAATAAATTTTATTAAAGTAAAATGAAATAAATTTACAGTCAATTCAAACGTAAATATTGTAGAAAACACTGACCACTCTCGGGTTGTTCGGTTTTTTATATTTTCTTGGAAACTTAAATTCATTTTATTTTAAATTTAATAATTTTAAATAAGTTAGAAATTTTCATTAACAAAACATTTGTGTCAAATTTACGGGATTTTTTGTCGATATGTACCAATATGTTTTTTTGAATAATTTTAATTTAATGTAAAAACGCTTCTGTAATAAGTTCACAAACATTCTTTAATTTAACAAAACTACAAAATATATTATTATGTATTGTGGTATTAATATTTCACGTGACACCGGAAACAACAAAACATGAACTCTTTTACTAGTTAGATTTAAAAATAAAAATGTAATTCCATGTATTTTGCTTTTACATTAAAAATAATTCTTCAGAAATACCTGAACATTTTTTTATAATTAATTTACCAAGATCGAAATGAATTGCGTGAAATCTCAAACACTCCGCTAATTAACACTAATTAGGTCCATGCCGTTAAGAATGTTTTAATTAAACAAGTAATTACTCCCCTACCTAAGGTGGAAAAGTCTCGTTTTCCTATTTATTCTTCAAAGCTATTACAGGGATGTGTCACGGTATACTTAAACATTCACCCTCACCTTACTTCGGTAATGAAGACGAATACCTACAGAAACACGCAAGTAGGCCTATACGAGATTGACATACGGCTGCCATAATGTCAATGGTTGCAATTCCCTCACGAATCAGAGAAAACATTATTGCTACAACCAAGTGTACGTTACGGCAATACCCGAAAATTAAAGAAATTTAATAAAACAAACATTTTCATTTTAAAACCAATTTTAAATTAACAATAAAAATACAAAAATCCAAGACCGTTAAACCTTAAAACCTAGTATTGTACACATTTTGAACACTATTGTACAATAGTACACTATTGTACACTGTTGTACAATACACTATTGTACGCAATAGTGAAACGAAATTTTCAAAAACGTTTTAAAAAATAATATTTTGAATAAATGCCGCTTACGTTCAACGGATTTGTTCGCACAACGGACTCCTAGATGCTAAAAGTCCGTTTTTTGTTTTTTTTTTCAGATTCAAGTTTGAATAAAATCGGACAAAAAGTACGAACAGTATTGCGCCAGCATCATGTATTTTAAACAACCCTCAAACTCCGTTATTTCATGGTTCCTAGTCTGGGTTATTACCAAGATTTATCAATATAATTAAGATATAGTTAGTTTAAATTGAGTCTTTTTCTTAAACTTTAAACATTTTTGTGAATTGTTCCACTTGAGTTTGATCATTAAAGTATATGTATTTTAATGTGAAGTATTTATCACTACAAGACAGTTATACAATATTTCCACCTGGAATTGGTGGACCACTTATTTTTGGAGACGGAGAATATTTTTCGTAATTGCTATTCAGCAGAGTATATCACTTGAGTTGTCCGTATCTTTTGTAAACATAAGGTGCAGATTTTTATTTTAGTTATGATAAGCTTGTTGTCAAGAATTATACAAACGGTTTAGACGCTGGACAAAGAGTTTTTGACGAAGAAGAGTAACTTTAATTAAGTATGAATTATTGAATAAGGTCGTGAAACATTAAACACGATTTGCGCATTTATAGAACCAATTTTTAAAGAACTTAATTAAACTTATGTAAGCCTAAAACTTGTATTTTTGTGATTTTTTGTGAATAAAATACGATCCATGCTTCTGTCTCAAAAGAATTTGTTTACTAATAAAATTTGGACGACACATTTAGGGCGAAACTGTTATACATTTAGCTCTTTGCATAACAAAGAACTTGGTGCGATCTCACATTTCAAAGCTTGTAATAAAACCAGCGTTTCTAAGCGGGAACATTGTGTTTACGACCGTGTTTGAATGATTTTGAAAGCCGCTTCTTGGAAACCATTACCGTGTAAATCTCGCACCAAGTATACTCCTAAATAATTTATCAGGTCACTGTATGAATAATGCATGTGGAGAATGTTAAACAATTTATAAATGTATAGCTTGCAAGACGTCGTGGATCCATCACTCAGAACACAACACTGTGGTGCAAAAATATTGCACTAACTTTTCTACATTCGATTTACATTTATAATTGGAAAAATGTAAAGCCGAAAAATCTAATTCGTCGTCACCCAAAGAGAAACCTTCTTTTATCAGTAAACTAATTTGAGTTATTTTCATGCGTCATCTGATCATCTACGGAGTTGAATTTTAGAGGCATTTTTGTTATTAACTTTCCCAAATCAAATTCGTAGAAAATAGCGGCCTATAGTTTTGCTTATTATTTGTTCACAATTTATGTGATAAATCAAAAAACCCTTCTCACTCACTCATCACTGACTCTCATACTTCATTAAGGTTTAAGGCTGAAGTTTGACATAGCTAATCCTTATGAGATAAGTAAAAACAAATATAAAAAATCATGTTTTAAATTCAACTTGAAGAAAATTGCCTTCTTTCTCATCTATACAATTTAAAAATTTTACTAAGAACAGTAATATGTAGTCCTTATTTTTGGCTACTAGTTTCTAGACCTGCCTCTATTTTCAGTTCTTGGAAATTAACATTTTATAATGTCAGAAAAGCGAGAAATGATAACAGAAACAAGGTAATTAAACCATATGATTAACTTAAAAACTTATAGTGAGTTACTATGTTCAGTATAATAATCTACCTTTCCTAGCTTCGTCAATACTTCTTTCGTTGACGCGTTTCGGAGAACCTCCATCTTCAAAAACTATTTCTATACTGAACCAGAATTGACGAAGCTAGGGAAGGCAGATTATTATACTGAACATAGTGACAATAATCCTAACAGAGAAGAAGAAGAATATAAAAAGAATTTATAGTGAATTAATACGGAATAAAATAATTTTAGTAGGCCTACATATGTTTAAATAAATGACATTTGGATAAATTACATTTCAGTAATAGATATTGAGTAGCTATCCTAAACAAGGCAAACTACCGGTTTTATATTTTTTCCAAAAAACCAAAATTCGCAATTTATTTTTTAATTGACTGTAAAATCAAGGTCAGTTCTAGTACGTTTCCTTCACGAGTTGTAAAAATTGTTCTCTCTCTCTCTCTCTCTCTCTCTCTCTCTCTCTCTCTCTCTCTCTATATATATATATATATATATATATATATATATATATATATATATAGAGAGAGAGAGAGAGAGAGAGAGAGATTTGAGAGAGATTATATATACACACATAATCATATGGGAAAATAATATCACAAATTTCAAATTTTTAACACATAAAACTCTTACATTAGTTATAAAATAAAAACCACTTGCCACAGGACTAAGTAGTTCAGGACTAAGTACTTGTACGTTCAGTTTTGCAGTTACTCGGAAAACAAAACATGGACAAATTTAAAGAGGGCATTTATAGATTGAACTTCAGTAATTGAAACTGCAGTAAATATTACACTGAATGACCAATTTAATGAGTTTTTCTTATTTCATGTAGTTCGTAAAAAGGTGTAATACCTAATTTTTTTAAAATAATTTTCCTTGCATTATTAATCTTCCAATTTTTTTATCTGTAATCATTAAAGTAACTTGTATTAAACGTTTTAAATATGTGAGAAGTTTTAATTCGTCCTTTAATTTCACTTTTCCGAAATCCCATTTCTTATGAAATTTTAATGTAACAATTGTCTAAGTAGTTGTTTTTTACTCTACTAGATAGTGCTATCGTAAAGTACACAACCATGATTTGAAGTTTGTGTTACGACATGTTAAAGAATTTGTATTTTAAAATTATCTGCGATTAAAAATAAAGTTAAAATAAATTAATACTATGTTTTTATTCATTTTGCAATTTTTAATACCGTGTAAAAATAATGAAACTAACAAGTAGCTTGGAATAGTTATATTCAGATTATATTCAAAGTTTTTTAAATATGGAACCTACTTCCAAAAGTAGCATTGTTTCATTTTTATAATTTCTATACAAAACTACTTAAGTAATTTTGTAAAAATAAATAAAAAAATGTATTTATTTTTAGTTGTGACTGTACTTTTATTTCCCCCTGTCACTTTACGGCGAGAGCTGGACAAGAAAGGGCTGGTACTAAGGATTTATAAAACAATGGTGTCTATTACTTTACTCTCATGAGACTTCTGTAATCCTGCGCAACCAAACCACAAAGTAATTACAGCTTCACCTAGCGACACTTCAGTAGCCTGCACAAGGGGACTACTCTGGTTATCTTGGATTATTTCTTCTTCTACAAAAATCATTCTTCAGCTACAATTACAGTTTTATCCATGTTCTTAGTAAATAAACTACAGTTATCAGTTATAAATGAAGAAAGATATGATGATTTAACTTCTAAATCAACAAATAGAGGGGAATAATTCTTTAATATAATGAAACCTTTTAAATCGTTTCTTGTTTTCAGGCATGTTAGAAAACTTTAAACTTAACGATCGATATTTGACTATTAATTCCTACCCATTATCAAGCAATAGGCTTACTGAGATATTGAAAAATTGCAAGAGCTCATGGCATGTGCAGCTTCAAGCAGTAATAAATTTGACTTAGAATCAAAAGCTAAGTTTCTAATAATAAATATTTGTAAACAAAAACACAATCAGATGATAAATAATCCACCAATAGAAAGAATAACATCGATAACTTATCTGGGTACATAAGTCTGATTTGTGGAATCATTCACTAGAAACTAAATGTCCTACAATAGGAAAAAATCCAAGTGATTTTCAATCGCCTATAAAAGAAAAACTTTAATGATCGTAACCTATATCTCAACATTAAAATTAATGTTGTGTGTTTCCTTTCTTACTCTATGCGCAAAATCCTGGACATTAAATGAAACATATTTGAAAATAACAACCTTTGAGATATGTCTTCCTAAAGTCTTGGCCGGACCTTGTGACGAAGAATGTTTTTTGAAAATGAAAATACCTCACTAATGAAATCAGAAAAATACATGATTTGAAATACATGATTAGGAAAATAACCGTCATGGTTTATTGCAACTCCTATTTAAGGGAAAATAATTAGAAATAGAAGTTCCGGACGATTTCATTTCATGGTTGAAAAAAACAGGTCTTTACAGAACGGCCTTCAATTAAGTCTTAATGCTTAAGTTAATCGCAAGCATCTGGAACGGATAAGTTCTGCAATAAAAAGATAAATCCAGGCATATTAACGTCATTATTTTGTTAACTTTTTTGCATAACGATAACAGTTTGATGCCAAAATTATTTGCTAAAAAAATATGTGAAAATGTATTTCGTTTCAGACAACAAGAACTGCTGGCAAGATTCTATTCAACTTATGTTCGCCAGATTCACTACTTATCATTGATGAAGTTTCGCTAAACCAGTTCTAATCAGATTTGTTAAGTTTAAGTCATATGAATCCTACTCTTAATTGTCATGTTATCACACCTTTATCTATATTCATCCTTCTCTTAATTACCATGTTACCACTAATTCATCCATATTCATCCTCCTCTTAAATGTGATATTACCACATCTTGATCCATATTCATCTTTCTATAAATTGTCATGTTACCATACCTTGATCCACATTCGTCCTTCTGTTAATTACCCTGTTAACACTAATTGATCCATATTCATTTTTCTCTTAAATGTGTTATTACTACATCTTGATCCATATTCATCTTTCTATAAATTGTCATGTTACCACACCTTGATACACATTCATCCTTTTCTTAATTACCATGTTACCACTACTGGATCACAATTTAGGCAAGACGTATTCACTTGAAGATTTCAGCAACTTTTCTTAGTTTACAAGTAGTATTTAACAATTCTGATATATAAATATATTTCAATACAATCAGCCCAACATAAACTTGACCAGTTAGATAAGTAAATTCTGTTTTGCTTGTTAAATAAAAGTTCACTAGTTTGATCCCGAGAGGTACAAATGATATTTAAAAAAATGTTAAACAACCAATTATAACGAAAGCACAGAAAGTAAGTCAATGACACTATGGCCACTGTGTAGGCAATATGAATGAAGTCACTTCAAAATCCAATCGATACTGTGAAGCATGCTTACATATGCCGTGCAAATGAAACGTAAATAGTTCAGAGGCGTAATAACACAATCTAAGTATACACAAAAAGTATTGTGACTGTGAAAATGTAAATATTTTGATTTACATTTATTTATTTGTTTTCAAGTACACTGATATTAAATATGTAATTTGCACTTTGACGATTATCCGTTACTTATTTCTGTACTCCTTCGAAGACTAAAGGAATCGATCATTTCCGATGAAATTTTGCATTTATTTGATGGTTTTTAATTAAAAATATAAACAACTAAAATTTTTATTAAATCGATTTTACCAAATTTGATATTCGTTTTCTAAAACATACTTCTGATTTAGGCTACCTTAACAAAACCTATAGATCTATTGGTTAATACTTTATCATCGGGAGTATTACTGTTTATCGCTGATATCGACATCACAAATTATAAATTCTACACAAATATAGGTAAATGTTTATATGTCACACACTACAATAATTGTAGTATTTATTTCTTTTTAATTATTCATTTGTACTAAATTTGATCAAAATGAATTAACACGTTCCAGAGTTATTGTGGAATAAAGGCATACATTCAATTTATATTTTTTAAATTAAATGAAACCTAAAGTTCTATTCTCGACTGTTAACGCTGATCCCTCGTCCTCATTAGTGTAACTAATATAAAGTATGAACGTTAAAAAAATATATTCGATTTAAATTATTTCATAAAACCGTTTCTGTATTAGAAGATGCTTTATAATCTAGCGCCATTAAAACGATTGTCAACTCGTCTCGAACAGACGACACAAACAATTGAACGTTCATAGTTCTTATCGGTTCCAAGTCCTGTCAGTTGCACCTAAGCGTGGGGCCTAATAGCACTAGAGCAATTCTATGAAGTGATTAATGTAACGTCTGCTTTTTGTTCTAAGTCACCCTTTATAACGTTATTAATAGTATCAGATTAGGTCCAGTGTTCAGTAGATCGATGTTTTTTTTGAAATTACTTTAAGTAAGTGACACAGTCCTAAAGGGCGTAATCAGTTGAGAAGAACCATATTAAAGGGGAGTTAAAATGATTTGTGTTTTTTTTTATTGACAATTTTCACTAAAATTGAGCTCCTTCTAGAAGTACGGTGAACATCAAGTTCAAACTTATACTTAGAAACTTTAAACTGGACCTATAAAAAAAACCTTTAAGTGGTGAAAATGTATATTTGATGATTTTTTTTGAAAAATAGCTACCCGTGAGTTTTGTTTGGGTACTGTAAAAGTAAATTTGTGAAAAAAATATCAAAAATTTGTAAAGGTGAACTGATAAAACCCCTAATTTGTTTTTTTAATATATAAAAATGCACCTGTGAGCATACTCTAAAAATCACAAATTTGGTATTTTTTCATTCCCAGCAGCATTTTTTATCTACAATTTTTTAAAATTCGATTAAAAATACCAAAATAAATCTGACTCCAAAATTTTAATTTAATTTGAAAATATTAATACTGACGTTAATGCTCATTAAAATGATAATATTAAATTAAAAAAAACTACTCTGATTTAGATTTTGGAAATTGAAACACCACTCAGCGAAACAGATCAGTGATTAACAGTTCTATACTTACGAAAATGACACAATTAAATGTTAAACACATATTAGCGAATGTCCATTCAAAAATTAGCTGTTTGTGAGGCTGTCATGGTAAGACCCAAGCCCTGACATTGAAATGAGTGCCGAACTTAATCTCTATATCACATTTTGAAGAGTCGTTTATATCTATTAAAATATATATAAAGCATTGCGTCACGCCTATTTATTACTTGTAATTAGTATTTTCAAGTGAATTTCAGTCTAACAGTGAGCTGTCATTTTCTAAATGGATTTTAATGCTGTGTCATATAATATTTTATAAAATTACGTGACGTCGAAAACAGCTACTAACCTATTTTTTCATATTTAATATATAGGCTATTTGTTTAAAATTACGAATATAAATAAATAAAATGTTAATTTTTAAATTATAGTTAACGCCATTATACTTCATGTTAATGGAATGGACAGATGGAGTTTTCACTTCTGTCTGTCAAGCACCTAACGGCCATTTTTTTAAGTGTAGGTTATATATTATATTACGTGCTGCATAAATTAGAATTTTGAATGCTATCAAAATGGGCAATTTTTATTGAAAGTATTTTTATTGGTTGTCAAGGTTCATTTTCGTATTTTCAGTGCAATTGAAATTTCAAAATGCTAATATTTTCAGACTTTATTGATGTTCTTGATTTTGAAGTCACATTTTAAACAACAATGTAGGATAAAACAAATTACTTTTAGAAATTCGCTTCCATCACGTCAGCTAGACAACTGCGTGCTGCGGTTTTAATGAAATACACCCGTTTTACAGATCGACCAGAAATACAAATCGTTCAAAAAATAAGAGCAATAACTGGAAATAACATTAAGTAACGAAGGGGAAAATGATTTGTAATACGTTTTATGCCCGCAGCCGTGCCCACTAAACATTGCCAATCCAACAATGTGGGGCGAAATAAATCTGTGCTGAAAACAATAAAACTACAAATTATTGTTTAACCGAGCTATATATATCTGTTACAGTTTGCTTTGAAAGCATTACGTTTTTAGTGGATGCATAAACATACGTATGTAGTACAGTAAACAAATTGTTTGTAGTTTATGTAGTTCCAATTTTATTTCTCAATATAGGAATTAGAAAGAAAGTATTTTTATTATGGAAAAAACCGACCACGTATATAGGACCTAACCGTGTTTACGTTCCGTAAGTCCAAAAAGAGTTATTTTAACTTTGTTATTTATTTGTATTTTTTGTTATTTTGTGCTAATTGTTGGATATGAAACCATTTTACCGATTCTGATGAAATTTAGCATGCATAAACTAGTTCACCTATACTAAATAGAAAAAGCCGCCTCGGTTGCCTAGTTGGTAGCGTACTGTGCTTTCACCCCGAGGTCCCAGGTTCGATTCCCGGCTAGGGCTTGGCATTTTCATACGCTATAAATCATCCCATCGTCTGCATTAGCCTAAGTGTGCACAATAGTCGGAGATTAAAAAAAAATATAGAAAAAATCAGTTGGAAGACTGGCACAAAGAAGGAAAAGCTTTAAAAAATAAACAAGTAAAAATTCATTAGTCACAAATATTCACAAATTCACAGATATTTATTACTGATTTTATTATTAAAATTATACACAACGGACATTAAGAAAATGAACACTAAACCCTACAACAGTTATACAGTTATAAAACATGATCCCTGTACAATATATCCAATTGTAGGATATAGCTCTAGCAATTGTATGGGCATGTATAAAGCGATGTTAATAATTTTAATATTAATGCACTTATTTATATATAACAGCTTTGCAAGATATAATAAACTGTACACGCTCTGAAGAATTACTTGCTAGTTGGTTTGGGCATGTAGTATAATGACGTGAATTACAACTTAAATATTTAGTATTAATTTTTTTATATTTATAATTTTAAACAAATAAGTAATAGATGTAAAGAAATATATTTCAGTAGCTGGTTAGAGTGTTCTTTATAAGCAAAAATCACAACACTTAGTCAACTGTACTTAGAAAGTAACATTTTACTGGTAGACTTAAATTGACCAAAATACTAATTACATGTATTAGGCAAACGACGCTTTCTTGAGTATTCGTGCTAAAGAGATTGTCTATTTTTTTTGCTCATACAAAGGTGCTAGACGTTTTCACTTTAAAAAAAATAATATTTCAAAATCTAATTTTATAAAAATTAACACTATCGTTTTTTTATCAGATTTTTCTAAAAATATATAGCCTAGTACAGTAGTATTTAAACAAAACATACGGTCTATATCTCCAAAAATTCCGTTTACGGAGCTTTTGAAACTAGAAAAACCTGAGAAAGGGGCCACATTTATCAAAATTGCATTATGTTTTGGTCATAATACACAAATCAAATTCAGTTTACCAAATTTTAAATAAAAAAATCGGATTTAAAATAGAAAACAAAAACAAAAACATACTTATGATATTTATTTCTTCTTGAATAGTTAATTTCTTTTGTTTCAAATTTGTTACACTGTGTTGGGGTGGTCTTGATAACTGTATAACATTTGACCGATTTTGAAAAAAAATATATCAACTTTCTGAATGTTTTATCGATAAATTTTGAACCGATTTTGTACAAATACGCGTACAAGTGTAAAACACGATTATTTTTTAAGAATTTGTCATAAATAGTCTACCATCCTAATGAAGGAAATTCTACGTTATATCTAAAATATATGTCAATCACATTGCTCATGACGCAATTCCACAAACGTGTTTCATTATCTCGTTGAGTAAATCGTAGCTCATTTTATTTTCCTTTTAACCATTCACTATCGATAGTTGGCGATCGTACAATAATACGTTTGTTGTTTACTTTTTATCGATTTCAAATTCTATTTTCAACGTTCAAATCCCAGCCCTCCTATATTATCCTCAACAACAACACGGGTAAATGCAACTAAACAAAATGCTGAGCCTCTTATTAAACTGAAAATATTGTTAATGAAAGTGAAATATTAAAAATATTTCATGACATTACAAATATATGCAAGTTGAAATATTGTTTTCAATATTAAACATATTATAAGTCACTATTGTGTGACTTATAACAATGCTTGAGATGCTCAGAAAAGAGGCTGTTAAGATTATTGAAGAGTTATAAGTTGAAAAGGCAATGGAAATATTCCAGATGTTTCACGTATGTGTTTTAAGTTATAACTGAAGTGAGTCCTACATGTAAAAGTGTAGGCTAATAACTCTGGTTCCAGAAATGTATTAATTGTAAATTTCACCTAAATTTAAAAAAAGGTTTTTTCTTAATTAAATTTAAATAGTCAAAAAAAAGAAATGTTTTGTTTTTTACTCGTACATTTATTATCACATTAGCATGTTATTGTAGTGGCACGTTATAATTGTGGCATGATATTGTAGGGATATATTATTATTGTAGTGTCATATTATTTATAGTAGCATATTATTGTTGCAGCTCGTTATTGTGGCGGCATATTATTGTGGAGAAATATGATTGTGGTGACATGTTAATATTAATGTGATGGAATGTTATTGTGGTGACATATTAATGTGGTATATTGTTGTGGGGGCATGTTATTTTAGTGGAATATTATTGTGATGAAATATTATTGTGGTGACATATTACTGTGGTGTCTTGTTGTGGTGGCATGTTATTTTGGTGGAATATTATTGTGATGAAATGTTATTGTGGTGACATATTACTGTAGTGTATTGTGGTGGCATGTTATTTTAGTGGAATATTAATGTGATGGAATGTTATTGCGGTGGCATGTTATTTTAGTGGAATGTTAATGTGATGGAATGTTACTGTGGTGACATATTACTGTAGTGTCTTGTGGTGGCATGTTATTTTAGTGGAATATTAATGTGATGGAATGTTGTTGTGGTGACATATTACTGTGGTGTCTTGTTGTATTGACATGTTATTTTAGTGGAATATTAATATGATGGAATGTTATTGTAGTGGCATATTACTGTGGTGTCTTGTTGTGGTGGCATGTTATTTTAGTGGAATATTATTGTGTAGCATGTTTTGTAGTGGCAGGTTATTGTGGTGCATGTTATTAGGATAACACTTTATTATAATATCACGTGACTGTAGTCACATCACATCACTAATATAATGAAAGCGAATTTACAAAACACAATCGTCGTACGCAGTTTTTTGCATTGATGTGATGGATGGGAAATGTAAATTCCCAACGTGGATTGGCGTTGGATTAAAGTTGCATTACGCATGGATTACGTTGGATTCTCAACGTAAATTGATGTGATGGATATAAATGTATTCCAAACGTAATTTTTTTTGTCTTACACATTTAAAAAAATCTGATTTCATCCTTACAACGCGTCATACATTTGCGTAAGACGGTATTTAAACTTTTACATTACATTCAAAGTAAACCATGACCGCCATCAGATTAATTTTCATATTTTTAAATGGAATGTAAAAATCACTATATTTTATGAAGGTTTAAGAGTGATTACACGGTGAAATTATTTTTTTTAAAGCAAAGATATATATGTATGACTTTCTAAAGATTTAAATTACCATAATTTTGAAACCTTTGAAGATTTTTTTTGAAAAGAAAAACTTGTCCGGGCTACTACCAAAATCTATTTATGTGCCAGGTTTAAATCAAATCGAACGAAAACTTTGGATCAAATTGCAAAAGTAAAACTGCGAACACCACATTATGGTCTCTCTCTCTCTCTCTCTCTCTCTCTCTCTCTCACACACACACACACACACACACACACACACACAAATGTAAACAAATGTGAAAGATAATACACAAAGGGATTTTTTTGTGTAAAAAAACCCCTATGATTGATGCTTTAACCATTTTTTTTTCTTTCGTGCGTTGACAAAAACTGAGATGCTTTGTTTTTTTACTGTTTCACTAAACTAAGTATAAAGGAAATTATTTGGTGATTGTGAAAAATCGGCATTGATATTTTGATGGTTATGTCGGTTTTCAGGTCCCACGGGTCTAAAAAAGTCGATTTTACTTTGATGACTGCCCGACAGTGTTTATGAGGCAGCGCATATCTCTGGAGACCAAACTAAGAACCGATTTTTTAAAAAATTATTATGTAGATCTAGATCACATATGGGATCCGTTTGTTCAAATTTTGAACAAATACAGTTTATAATTAAAAAAAAATATCGATATTTACGGCTACAGTATAATACACTCCTGATTAAGAGGTCTTAAATAGGAAAAAGTGAAAAATCTTTTTAATTAAAAAAAAGGAATTTAATAGGTTAGATATCGCACTTTTCATTTATTTAAAATTTAACTTACTGATTTTTCAGAAAACATACAAAAATATCCTCATAAATTGTTATTTAAAAATTTCAAATTACATTAAATAAGCTACCTGTAGTAAAATTCCAAATTAATTAGATTATAACGTTTAAAAAGTGATTGTTTTGTTTGATTGTTTGTTGATGTTAAATAATGACACTTTTTGAAAACATTCCCTGCTGTAGTAAAATAAAAATTAATTCTCTGGTGCATTCTGAAAGAACCAAAGTCTCTGGGATTTATAATTAGCCGAACTTTGTAGCCTATGAAGACTTACCTTAACATTCTTGGCCAACGCTTTCGGTTTGTCACTGGACAGACATGTGGACGTTGTACTAAGGCGATGACTCATCGGATCCACGTTCAAGGAACAGTAAGTGTCCTTCTTCTCATCATCGGCCATGCTACCGTACTCGAGGTCGTCGTCCATGTCCTCTTCCTCCGCTAACGCCACCGAGACCTCCGCCACTTCATCCTCGCTCGCGCTCTCTGCAACAATGTAGTTCCACACGGTTATATAAAAGTCTACGAACAATTGACCTCGCGGTCTCGTATATTCTTACTTTATATAAAAGAGCGCTCGACGACAGCTCTTGTAAATGTTTCCTCCAATTTAACCGGTAACCGTAATATTGGAACAACTTTGTTTGAAATTCTGTGCTCTTTTTAAATGAAGCTTTCAAAATTTTATATGTCTTGCCGTTCAGCCAATATAAAAGCAACGTTAAATCAGAACTCTTTACCTTGAAACGGAATTAAATTGGAAAAATCATACACACACGTCTTTCTGCTTCATACAAGGTACCTTTGTACCAAATTTCGAATTATTCGGCAAACATGTTTGACCAAAACTGCTTACACTCGTTACCGTTACATCAGTGGTCTCGATCTTGAAACGAAAAAGTAGGAGGAAATATTACACACACACACACACACACACACGCACGCACGCACGCACGCACGCACACACGCACACACACACACACACACACACACACACACACACACACACACACACACACACACGCACACACACACACACACACACACACACACACACACACACACGCACACACGCACGCACAAACGCGCACACACACACATACACACACGCACGCACACACGCACACACACACACACACACACACACACACACACACACACACACACACACACACACACACACACACACACACACACACACACACACACACACACACACACACACACACACACACACACACACACACACACACACACACACACACACACACACACGCACGCACGCACGCACACACACACACACACACACACACACACACACACACACACACACACACACACACACACACACACACACACACACACACACACACACCATTTGGGTTTTAAAGGCTACAAGGTATCTTTGTACCAAATTCAAAACCAATCGTTTGATGAGCATGGTTAAAACTGCGGACACTGGTTCAAAGCGAATCAGTGGTCTCTATATTGAAACGAAACAAAATGGGAAAAGTCTGCTTTGTACAAGTTAACTCCGTAAGAAATTTCAACATAATCGGTAAATAGGTTTGACCAAAACTGCATAATAAACACACAAACCAAATCCAGAACAATCGAGTTGAAACAGGCCCAGTCAAGTAACTTGATGACTTAGATCTTTAGTACTAGTAGACTTTCACCATACTTTTATAAAATAGGCCCCTATACTTTGTACAGTGAGAAATTAGAAATGTTTATAGAAATCGTACATAGAGACGGGAAAAAACAATTCTTATCGACATTTACTGAACAACAAAGCCTTTTCAATTCTCACATTATTTTTACTTTATTAAAATACTTTCTCACTTCAAAAGCAAATAAGTATAACTGACGTTAATGTTAACGATATATCAATTACATTTTTGATTGCAAAAACATGTTTTTTACAGAAAAAAATATAAACAGTTTGTTGGAAACAAAGCGCCAGGCTTTGTGTTTATGGCATTTTCATTTCACGTTCCGAATTGAATTCGTGATTTGATTAAATAATCCGATCAGGTAAAAAAAACAAATAACAATAACACTGATGAAAGGCAAACACCACCCAATGAAAGGGATGAAAATTAGAGGAACGACAGAGGCGCTAGTTTTATTTGTTTAATTTAGTTTAATTCAAATAATCGCAACACTCGGGTGTATATATTTTATTTCTAAATTTTTTGAAAACATTTCACCATCACAATTACCATTAATATCTATATAAATTACCATTATGAATTCTCAAAATTCATTTAAAATATGAAATTAAATCTTACACCGCTTTCAGATTAGCCTAATATGGGTTAACCAGCGGAATATTATTTAATGAATAATTATAACGGTTCATAAAGTTATTGCCTAAGGTCACAGCACCAGAACCAGAGTGCAACGTTGTGAACCTTAAACCAAGTCAAAACTTCAGTCTCACTAGCTCTGCGTTGTAACTTCAACATTTTGGTGTTGGACTCGAAACTCAGGTTTTTTTGGCTTCCTTTTGTATTTCAACTTCTACAGGTTCCGATCTTCAAGTCCCTGTGAATGATATAAGAAGAAGTTTCCACTACAGCCATTTACTAATTACTTTACTAATTAAAGTAATTAATTTACTAATTAATTTATTTTGAAAAGTTAGAATAATTTTAGTTTTAGAAAGAAAGAATGAAAGAAAGAGAGAGAGAGAGAGAGAAATGACGAGTCAGGTTTAACGATTAGGGGTACGTGTTTCAATGTACGTGACGTTGGTCTCATTAATTACGATAGAAGCTCAAAGATCATTTTCCAAAGATATTTATAAATATTGCTGAAGAGCAGTTTATAAATTCAGTAATATCGCTGACTTGATGGAAACTGATTTTTTCGAAAGATTGTAACATCATATAGACCGAAATTTTAATATGGGAAAATATTGTATAACGTAACAAACACAGACCATTAGATTCGGGTGGATTTGTATTTTAATGTAATTTGTAAATTTCAAATGCTATTCTGTGCATATTTTACCCTTAGTATGTTACATAAATCATATTTTAAAATGTTTAAATAAAAATGATTCCTAAAGTTCTTAATTCCTAAAGACTTTAAATAGTATTTACACTAAAACTGTTCACTGAAGTTAGTAATTACTTATTAACTTCAAACTTGAGGGTTAAAACATATCATCTAACCTGCTTGGCATAAAATCAGTAGCTTCTTTTTTACCAAGCAAGACATATAACCACTGAACAAATCCAGGTTCTGAAAAAATAATGTTTACTTGTCTCTTGACTGTGATTGCTTATAAATAACCCCCATGCGGTTATATGCAAGACCGAATAGCTCGAATATAAAGTCAGTTTATGTAATAGTAATTACTGAAGTTAAATAAACACGGAGATGGAACTGCAACATTTCCACAGTCATTTCCATCTAATAGTGGCAAGAATTCGGAGTCTCATTTATTGAATCTTAGGGTTTAGTTCCGTCATATTTAACGATTTCTCAAACCAGAGAAAGTTTATCTGCGATGAAAACTATTAAACACCATCGAGGTACAGTAACTTTTAAAATAATGAGTAAAAAAATTGAACAAATATTTTCATACGTATCGTATAAATCAAACGTACTTATCACTATTTTCTCAAAATATCAGGTTTAAAAATACAGTTAAGTATATGACGACCGGATTTCGCTCTTAATAACTCAAATCAGTGAAGTAAATATTTAAATGTAAATTTTCGGCATTAAAACAAAAAAAAAACTTTGGTGGTTGTCAGGTTTAACCATTTTCCATCTACATAAAAACTGTAAGTCGTTAATTATGTAAATGAATTGAGT
This sequence comes from Callitettix versicolor, assembly GCA_022606455.1. Taxonomy (NCBI): domain Eukaryota; kingdom Metazoa; phylum Arthropoda; class Insecta; order Hemiptera; family Cercopidae; genus Callitettix; species Callitettix versicolor. Next base: position 68,463,801 of record CM040189.1, read on the forward strand.
AACTTTAAGTGTTTTATGAATTTAATGCTACTCCAAGTCAAATTTCATTCTAAAATGCATTTAGTACTAAATGTATTTAGTATATAGCAATGCACACACACACACACACACACACACACACACACACACACACACACACACATTCATTGATGAAAGATATGAATAAAACTGCACTAAAACGGAAAATCACTCATGACCTAAACCTGAAAAAAGCATCATCATTTCATTATCATTGTTAGGTGAATTGATTTTAGTTATCATGTTTCTTACACGGCCAGAAGTTGGGCAACATCTGATGAACCGATTTAGTGATTTTTATTGTTGATTGCTTTCGAACCGAAGAAACGTCGTTTAATATTTGTGTTCCATTTATTTGTTCAGTTTCGTTGTATTTATAGTTGATAAACAAACCATTTAATAATTTATTGAAGTAATTCATTGTTAAATATAAGAAGAGGGTGGCTTAATGCTATGATTAAAATTACCCCTTTGTTATATAAGCGCAAGGTTTATATAAAAAGTTTCTTAATTTTGTATGATCATATTTTAAAAACACTTTAATAACGCCTTTATATATTTCTTTCATCTTTTTATAGTCAGGGATTAGAGTCGGGGCTTCTATGAACTTTGAGAACGTAGGAAGAAAAAGTATTTTTAATTTAATATTTATGAAGTAATTACTTTTAATTGGTTCAATTAAATTTCAAATTAGTTAACACTCGTTTAGCGTAATACCCTTAAACAACATCAGAATCGATTTTTTAAAATTTTAAAACTGTTCAGTTTTAAAAAAAAAACAGTTTTGAATAGAGAACAAGAACTAAAAAATATGTCACTTTAATTCACTGATATTTAGATAATTTTTGTATTATTTTTACTTTATATTTATATTTATATTTTTGGAATGGAATTTTTATTGAAAAGAAATTTTAAACAAAATATTAAAAAATGTTAGACACTAAAAAGTTTGGAAAATTTAAGCAGTTTACCCTGTAACAGATTTAAAATTGATTTTCGTTTTGAATAATTTGAAATAAAACAAAATAAATGCTAAACCTATTCTAAAAACAAATTAATTAACTGCACATACAAAGTAATTAGTTATGAGGAGAAATCAGTATATTTATAAAAGGAAATAAAACACTTTGAATCAATTTCATGCTAAATGTAACCAAATGTTGTTTGAAAATATAATTTGAAGTAGAGATTGAGATGAAAATTGCATCGTAGTTAGTTCAAGTACTGTTGAAAATAGGAATTCAAAACGAACAAATATCATGCTTCAAACTTGATTTGACAATTGTTTTTATTTTCGTGAAACCTAACCTAACGGATTTATAAATTAAATAATGAGTGAACGCAGCTGTCTAGCTGGCGTGTTGGAAGGGAATTCCCAAAAATACTTTTATCATGACCTTTTTTCTGGAAATTGTGATTTCACCATAAAAATCATTATTAAAGGTAGTGCTTTTTTATAGGCACTAGATTGAAGATTAAAATTAAATTATATTAAAAATACAGAAATTAACCTAAAAGGCATTAAATTAAAATAAATTATATATTTTAACTGATTTTTAAAATAGGAAACTGTTAATTGTGTAGTTTTTAACGTCGATAAAACAGTATAATCATAATAAAAAAATGATAAGAAAAAATGTTACTATTTTTAAAAGATTTCAAATTGCCGCCATTTTAAACTGTTGCACAAATTTTGTTTGTTAATGAACTTGTCCAAGCTTTTACAAAATTCAATATTTGTTTAAAGTTTGAATCAAATCGGACAAAAATGACTAACGTGAGCATACTAAAAACACACACACACACACACACACACACATATATATATATATATATATATATATACACGAATATATATACATACAAATTTTAACTACCCCTCACAAAGTTATCTAGTGATCAGAATCGTCGATAATTTCAAGGTCACTAGTCTTATTATTATAGCGGCTCCAATACCTCATTTCCCTTATTTTTAATTTTTTGTCGATTTTTATCGAATGATAATTTTCACTGACATAATTAATCGAAACTCATAACTATTTAATTTGTTAAGAAGAAGGTAATTGTAATAAACTAAAGAAGAAAAATAATTACCTTGAAATTAGAAGAGTAAGGAAAGAAATGGTTATGGTCGTAAAGATAATAGATAAGGTTTTAATCATTCAGTGAAATGGATAACACAGCTGTAAGTTGAGAAAAAATCAAATAATAAAAAATAAAACAAAAGAAGTATAAATGACACATAACATAATAGAGGGTATGAGAGTGTTTGGAATATTAATACATGTGTAACTAATTTAAAGAAAGCAAAATAATAAAAAAATATAATGAAGGAAAAATATGTTACTAAGTAAAGAGAAAAACATTACAAATTGTTCTAGAAAAAAGAAAGAAAGGTTAGAAAATAAAAAAATTGTGTGTATGAAAGAAAGAGCAAGAAATTACTTTTAATTTAAAGTTACTAACATTTTTTTGTTTCGGAGATCCTATGAAAAATGATCACAATATACAAAATTTAAATTAGTAGTAATTGTTTTTTTTAATATTTATGTGATTATACTCGTAAAATAAATTCAAAAGAAAGGAATTTTATAAATGTTAAGGACTAAACAAATTAATCGATTTCAATGAAACTTGGTCGAAAATTTGACGTTTATCCATTTGAAACTTGTAAGAGCTAAAACTAATTGCAAATTATCAATAATCAGGTTTTTTAAAAATCAGTTCAATTTATAGCCCTGATCTCTACCACATAGGCCTACATTTATTTCGGCTGCTTATTCCATTAGACTTTCTTCAATAATTTGACTGAATATAAGAATGTTTGCGCAACGTTCTTTTTTACAATGTTTGTACATTTTGTGGTAGAACTTAAAAAATGAAATTTACGTTTTGTTTCCCGGCTTATCGCTTATCTGCCAAGAGAAGTTACCAAGAAACCCTTTTACAAAGACTACATTGGTTTAACCGCAATCATCAAGGAAGAGAGTCCAGAGAGGTGGAAACAATTTGATACGGAAGTAGCCTAAGAAGATCAGGGGAGGTAATCTAGACTTTGGCCTAGTACGCAAGTCTTTATGTAAGAACTTCAAAGCAAACCAAGTTATGTGGTAAGGCAAGGTAGAACTGATTATTGTGGAAACTTTGAAAAGTAGGTTTCGTGTAGGCCTACAAGGCTTGGCTAACTTTTATGATATTCGTTGTAATTTGTGAAACTACCAAATAACTGATACAAGAATATTGCACTAACATTCAACATTACCATAAAACCATTTTGAAGAAACAAATTAACAATCCTAAGTATATAAAACCTTTAAATATACGAAGGTTGATCAAATATAAACGAGACTGACTTTCTAAAAACTTTTCCGTTGGACATTGAACTCTAAAGGGTGGGGTTTCAGGTAGCCTGGGAGGTTTGGCACGGGCGTAGACGGGCAACATTTCCGTTCGGACCTTTCAGTATAAAACTATACAATGAGTGAGAGTGAAGTGCACGTTTCCGTGGAGCAGAGAATTATTATTAAGTTTTTGGCCAAGGAGGGGGTCAATCCGACTGAAATCTTTCGTAGATTGACGGCTCAATACGGGGACAGGACCCTGTCAAGAGCTCGCGTTTTTGCTTGGCACAAGGAATTCGCCGAAGGACGGGAAGCAGTAGAAAACCTCAGCCATGATCGTCGCCCGAACACTTCCTTCACGGACGAAAACATTAATGCTGTTCGGAAGCTCCTGGACGAAGACAGACGTATATCGCTGCGATTTATTGCAGATGAACTCCAGTTGAGCTATGGTAGCGTTCAAAAAATCGTTACATCAAACCTGGAACTCAGCAAAGTATCTGCAAGGTGGGTTCCACGAATTTTGACCGACGTTCACAAACGGAATCGTTTGGAGATTTGCCAGCGACTATTGACCCAATTTTAACGAGATGGTGAGGCATTATTAAACCGGATTGTCACCTGTGACGAAACATGGGTTCACCATTACACTCTCGAGTCGAAACAGGCAAGTATGGAGTGGCAGAAGAGGGGAGAGAGGGCGCCTCTGAAGGCCAAATCACGATCGTCGGCCGGGAAGGTAATGGCCACTGTATTTTTCGACAATCAAGGCGCCTTTCACGTCGATTTCCTCCATCAACGACGCACAATAAATTCACAATATTATTGCGATGTTTTAGAGGCTGCAAAACAGTCTTTTCGTAGGAAAAGGAAATCTAAACCGGCGAGAAACGTCATTCTTCTTCACGATAATGCCCGACCACATTCGGCGAACGCTACGAGGCTTAAACTCGATCAAATTGGCTGGGAACCAATGGAACATCCCCCATACAGTACAGACTTATCACCCTGCGACTATCACCTGTTTGGGCCACTCAAAGAGGCGCTTGGAGGCCAGCGTTTCGAAGACGATTCTGCGGTGGAGACCTTCGTGCTCCAATGGCTCAATGAACGCCCGAGAACTTTTTACGAAGATGGAATTAAAAAACTTCCAATCCGGTGGGAAAAATGTGTTACTCGTGCGGGAGACTATGTAGAAAAATAAGTTGTATCAAGAATAATTTGAAAGTAAGCAATAAATTTTTTAAAAAATCAGTCTCGTTTATATTTGATCAACCCTCGTATTTACAAAATTGTAATGGTTCACGATAAAAACAAATTAAAAAATTTAAATTACGGCTTTAATATGTATTATGTTTTAAGGCTGGTTGTGATGTTGGATTTTGCGCGCTGGGCGATGCGAGGAACATGCACATTGATATAATAGTATATTTTGCGCTTCGCAAGTCTCATATTAAATTAATATTATAAGCAAGGTTTCCTCTATCTTCTTCTGGGATCGAACCGGGGACCTTGCACGTGTAAGGCGCACGTCATAACCACTACGCTACAGAAATTACGAAGACGTTTGACTGATGTAAATATATGAAAAGAAAGGTTAATTTAATTTTGGTAGTTCTCTTAAGGGGGGTCGGCCTGAAAAAAATCTTAAAAAATTCCATTTTTTTTTATTTTGAATTAATATTCTCTGGAGTTTTTTGTTTAATAGTATATATAACACTTTATACTTTGAAACTGTACAATTAGTCAAAAAAATTATATATGTAGTAGTGTACCGACTTTTTTTTCCAAAAAAAAGTAGCGTGGGATGAATTCACTGCATACAATATAGTTTTAGTTAGACCAGGGTCTCCAAACTTTCCAGCCTTAGGGCCATACTGATTACTCCAGTAAGTTTCGAGGGCCAAAACCATATTATCATTGTTGCCGGTGGTAAAAAGTGAAATAGTCCACTGATGAAAAAAAAGTCCGAAAAACAATGTTATGAGTAGTTAGCCCATGACCATATCAATGTAGATGTCATATTAATAATTATTTAACATAAAATTAGAATACTTCAGTAAACTAAATTTAATTTGCTATAAAAAATATGTTCTCTAAAAAGAGTTTTCAAGTATGCTAGCTCTCCGCGGGCCGGATGTGGCCCTCGGGCCGTAGTTTGGAGACCCCTGGGTTAGACTGTTGAATGGTTAGAAGCAGACAGAAGGATAGTTTAGGTAGAATAAAGTTGGAAGATGATTGTCAGATGCAGGAAGATCCTGATAATCCAGCTTATGGGGCAGGAATGCACTAAATATTTGTAAGTAAAGAATTTTAATGTAAAATAAACTTTAAACGCGTTTTTCCGAAAGTTGTTTTTTTTCATGTTTAGGTACATTTTTCTCATAAACTACAAAAGCTAGAAGATTCATTTTTGCTTTGTTTTGTTTATTACATCATTCTGCATACTTTAACACAGGGGTTTATAAATATTTTAACAAAAAATGATTTTATTTAATTTCATGTGTGCAGAAACACGGAAAATCTGAAATAAAAAATATTATAATTTTTAAAAAATTGCCACAGTTTTATAAAAACACATATTTAAATTTCCCTGTGTTAAAATGTTGGCAAGTGTCTATATATTACTAGGAAAAAATTTCACAGCTGTATCTAAAATAGTTACTGAGAAAAATGTACCTAAAGATATCATAAAATAACATTGGAGAGATAGGGAAGGCCGACCCCCCTTAAAAGATCAGTTGTTTTATATAATTCGTAAAGATCAGCTGATTTCACTGAACAGCTGATAGGTTATAGTATGTTTTAGGTTATGTAGTTAAAAACTACATAAATTAATTTATCGTGTTTTCGAAAAATATCATAATTAAAATAACAATAAATACAAGATTCTTTAACACAATACAATATATGTAATTATATTTTTTTTTAAATGTTATTGAACGAAAATAGAAATTATGTATCGTTTTTTTGTAAAAAAATATCCCAATTAAAATAAAAAAGAGAAGAAATCATGATACATGATTTTTATTTTTGTTTTAATAACAGGAACGTATTGAGGTTAGTGTTTTGAATTTTTGTGTAGGAGTGGATTGTTTAAAAGCTTAAAAAATGTATACTAATTTTATTGTGCACTCGTTTAAGGATATTAATTTACAATAATTTTGAAAAAATATTTTTATGACGATTTTTTGTAATTTAATTTATTTCAACTTTAAATCTTAATTAGATTTAGCTTTGGCAGATATATAAACTTGAATCGTTCAGTAAATAGATCGCATTTTTATTATTAGATCCATTAGCATAAGCATTATTTAATGGAATCTCGTACACTTTTATTTTTAGAGAATTTCCATTGCAAAATAAACCAACAGAATCACTGGAACAGCTATCATTGTAAGATCCAAACCCCTATACCTTAAAATGAACGATGTGTGTGTGTGTGTGTGTGTGTGCGCGCGCGCGCTCGTGTTCTTTTTTGCATGTTTATATTCATATTAATTATTATTATTAATCTTATTATTATTAATATTAATATTAATATTAACTTTTATTTTTGTTTTAAATTGTTTTGATAATATGATTTTACCATCATAGTCAGCATTAAAAACTGTATAAATTAGCATACTGAATTTTAAAAATCCGTTGAAATTAAGAAATGTATTTGACGACGGACAATAGTTATTTCCGTATTTCAATGTAATTTATAAATTTAAGACACCTAGTATATAAAGATGTTACTGTTGAATATGATTGTAATATCATAATTTCATAAAATGTTTAAGAAAAAACATACTTTAGTAATTTTGCTTCTATCATGTCATCAAGAACACTTTAAAATATGGCTTTGTCCCACCATTATTTCTTTATTTTTCGTAACTCAAATTAATGTTACAAATTTGAAATTAAAATATATTTTCGGTTTGTTTGTAAAATAAAAAAATATGTTAGTATTTTTTTGTGAAAATTACGATGGCAATTTTTTAGAAATGTTTTAAAATTCAGTTACCTATAGGATCATGCCGATCTTTAAGTCTAAATCAATGTTTGGGAAAGTTACTTGATATTACTTGTATATACATTTTAAGAGGTCAAGCACTATCAAGTTTAGTTCGATTCGTTTGAAACTTGGTATACAAATCGCTTTCAGTAATTTTGGACAAGCTTGTCATGTAGCGAACACTGTTTCACAGTTTTAAAATTGCCGCCATTTTAAAACTTTTAAATATTATAACTGTTTTGCCTTTAATTGTTTTAAAAATATTACTGCATTATCTTAATCGTCTTTAAGATCTGCATAATGTAGCATTTTTTAAAATTTCCGTTGGAATTACGAAATGTGTCATACTTTTTTAATTACAATATATTTCTAAGTTAATGTAAATTATTAAACCGATTTGATTAAAACTGCACAGAAATAATTCGTGTATTAGATACCTTGGTCAAGCTTGTTTTATAACCCAATCTGTTCAATAGTTTCTAAATTTAAATTCTCAAAAATAATAATTTTTTTACCTTGCAATTAGTGTTTGAAATTTTGAAATTCCATTAAAAATACCAAATGAACCACTTTAGAGCTAAAATGAAAGTTTTTTGTGGTCACGGATTATTTTAATGAAATTTGTAACATTTAAATACTAATGTTATTATCTGGGTGAAATCAGATTTTCAAAATAAATATAATGTATTAAAAGAAAATTGAATTCTTGAATTTGCATTCATTACGGTAATGTGGCAGCTGAACGCAAAGATTATTCATGTTTACTCTCCAATTGTAAATTTGTTTTATTTTACAGTTTTCACCCTGACATTAGCTATAAATATGTTTTTTTAGGATAACCAAAATTAGACCAAAATCAAGGAAACCGATATTACAAAAATATCCATATTTTTCTATGTCGGTATACTGCATAATCGATTTTTGTATGTGTAACGTCTAGTAAATCTTGTTTGGGTACCCTATGTATGGACTAAATCTGAACACAATTTTATCGAAATAGTTGAAACCGATATTGATAAATTTAGGTTTAATGTTGTTGACTAAAAAGGAGCTCTTATTATTTTTTTAATTAGAAAAATGATACAGAAACTTATATTGCTAATTTTATATAAAAGTGGTTAATTAGTTTAGTCTAACAATTTATACAGACACAAAGAAACGTATCAATTTAACCAACATCCAAAATGACATAGATAGATTTATCAAAATCTCATGGATTATTTTTTCCCGATTAATATATTTGCTTAATATTTACCATCTTATAGTAAGAAAGAAAAAAAAGAGTGATTTTTGTATATTTACTAGAAAAACAAATACAGAATTAATATCAAGTTCTTATCCTAACTGGATCTAAAATTGTCGCCAAAAATCAAAAACAAATTTTGAAATGATTTTATTTCATAAAAATAAAATTTAAAAAAATTAATCTTATTTTTTTAAAATGTTAATAGTGTTTACAACCGTTCAGAATAAAGCAGTAAATAAATAGATATTTATCGTAATATTCGATCATGCACTAAAACAATTTTAAAGTAATTACAATCAATTTTCTAAATACCTGACTGAAATATTTCTCATATTTATCCAGAACATTATACGCGTACACTTCAAAAACACCTCACTTTCAAAAATCTCACAAACAAATGTACAATTTGTGTTTGTATACTAAAGAAAAGTTTCTTTTAGAAATCTGCTCGAAAGAGTAGGTTATGTACATAAAACAAAAAATAATTTATATTTTAAAGTGTTATACACTATTTAGAGCACGGGCGCTGTTGCAGCCGCTCCACGAACTACTAAGCGGTTTCGGCTACCCAAAGCCCCCCCACTCACTCACCATCTGACAATGTTTATTCACCGATAATCTGCAGAACTATTTTAGGGTCAACCCGCAGATTGTGTGCTTCTTAAGGAGATGAATACTGTCAAAGGATGATTTCACTTTAAACTCGTTCAGCAGCGAGATTGTGTTTTTACCATAGTTCAGCACGAACAGTATGTTAAAGTTGAAGTACATTTTCTGAAGCAAAAAGTGCTTACGACGTTATTTTAAAGCGTTATCAAGAAGAATTTACGGGTGTAATCATCGAAGGAACTAACGGTCTACAGTTCATCACGAGAGGGCATACTTTCTTTTCGCGAGAGTTCTTTGTGGTTTAAATTATCTAGCGTTTAAACAGTAAGTCGAAAAAATAATCGCAACACAAGCGGTTTTACAGACGTGATGGACCAAAAAATAACACAATTTATTAACTTAACAAACGAAATTTTTTTGTAAGTTATAATAAATTAACTCTACATTTCGTGAAAAGTGTAAATTCTTTATTTTGAAGATTAGGTTTTATTATCGCAAATCAATGTATAATTTCTAAAAACATTTTGTACTTGAAATTAGGATAATAACCGAAAATAAACCCTGACCGTTATTGAATTCGGTCAATTTAATGCAGATTTTATGTATATTAAGATAGAAGAATATGGTTTAAAAAAGTGTACAATGTAAAATAATGAATTTATAAAATTTAGAACGTTTGAACTTTTGAATGTATTTTGTTTGTTAAAAAACCTGTTCAAACCATTAAAACATTATTTTTTGTGCCAAATATGAAATAAATTGAATCTAAATGACGAACGCTAAATCATTTTCATTAAAATAAAAACACACGCGCGCGCACACACACACACACACACACACACACACACACACACACAAATACACACTCACATTTATGTACGTTCAGGAATGTTAGTGCGTGACCCTTTCCAAAACAATCACCCATTACGGAAAACCAAGTAACTATAAAAGTGAAACGTTAGACTTTGAAAATTTTTGAAAATTTAAAATATCGATTCGTCCAAAAACGAAGCGTTCACAGAGTCTGAGGAAGAACTACAAAGGGACCGTTCTGTTTGTTTTTTCGATTTACTTACAAACAAATGTTTTGTTTTATTTTAAATTTTTTATGCTAACATAAATTAGGATTTTCCATAGAACATCAAAATTGGAGCACAATTAAATCAGCTGATTTGTATGTACATTTTTATCGTTATAGCTGTAGTAATTTCAGTTCTAATTGATTGAAACTTGGCTCACAAATCGATTGTGAAAATGGCTTTGACATGCTTGTCACGTAGCAAAGTTAGTGCAACAGTTTTAAAATTGCGACCACTTCCAATTCTTTTTAAAACTTAAACAAATGTAAATTTTTTAGAATTTGATTTCATAATTCTAATAATCTTTTTGGATCTACATAATTAGCACTTTGTGTTTTTAACTTTCGTTGAACGTTTAAAAATTGAATGTTCTTGACCAGGATAATTTTTAAGTCAATTGAAGGTATAATATGCACATTTTTACCAGTTTGAGTCAAAACTGCACAAAAATCATATATGTAAAAACTTAGACATTTGTTTTTTAACGAAATTCTTTCAAATCTTTCAAAATTGCATTCAAATTCTCAAAAAAACAAATCTTATACTTTAAAATTAGCATTTAAAATTTTTTCATTCCTTAAGAAAATACGAAAATCAACCTCAAGGTATTCACCGAGTTTTAATGTAATTTTGTAAGATTTAAGTGTTACCAATGTTATTATGTTGACGCAATCAGATTTTCAAAACAATTTAAAATACAAAACATTATTGTTGGATTTCGCTTGCATCACGGTAATGAGACAACCGATTGTTTCGATTATTTTAATATACTTTCAAACTGTAAATTATTATTATTTTTTTTTAGATTTTTACTCTGCCATGATCCGTTTTATTCAGGTTTTCTGTAATCTGTGTATAGAATGACCAACATTATTGCAAAAACTAATAAACCAATATTCGAAAATTAGGATTTAAAAATTTTTTGGATTACTGCCACATTAATTGAACAGATTTTTTGATATATAGCGACTTATATTCTCATCGCCTAAACAACATTGTTTAGGCAGAACTGATTTACACAATCAGATAGTTCTGGTTATTAATACCGAAAATATCCACGTTAAATTCCCGTACTTCTCTACCGGCTTTTCTAAAGCCTACGCCTGCGAACATAGTTCACGATCCTTCCGTAAACCAATACTCGCTTCTGATTGGTTTCCAGTGCTCGCGTATCTCGGTTCTAATTTATGCTAGATTATCACATTTCTGCCTAGGCATTACTACCGACGTACCACATCGCATCTCCCGTACACATTAGCTTCATCCTGATTAGTGCGTTCTTTCTCTGGGCCATAATTTCTAGTATAAAAAGAGGTCGAAAAACGTTGTTCGGCAGAACATCGAGAAGAACCACCCACTACAGAATATCTAGGCCTATACGACGGTCTGACATCACATGGAACTACTCTACAGAATGCATCAATTTGCTCAGATCGAAATTAAGGCCAAATTTAAAAAACAAATGAACTTCTTACAATTCACCACTCCGAGTTGGAAGAGTGCCTCGCCAGCCCCTGCCGACCTGGTAAACGCCCAATATTCCAATATTTCTACAAAACGTTTTGTTTGGAAAAAGTACTTTATTGTTATTCCGGTTTTAACAATAGCTTCAGATGCAAATTGTTTTGAAATTGACCCCGTTTGATAATTTTTTTCAAAGTTTTTCAAAATTTATTTTGTATTTATCAACCACAATTAATTCTACATTGCGAAGGAGTTAGTAACTTTTACGTATCATTTATTTAAAGCAATTTTTTTACTAAGTCTTCCTTAGATCGAGTTCTACTTTTTTAAAATCTAAAGATGTTTTTGTTATTGGTTAAGCGTAATAACCACGAACTCGCACCAAAAAACACTTTATTATTCCATTAAAATTTGCCTATTTGCATTTCCTGTCTAACCCTGGCCAGGCAGCTTATACAAGACTGTCAACACACAAGGTTAGTATTGGCTGAATGCCACAGCCACAGTAAACATAAACAAACTGGCCGTGCCGTGCAGTATTACAATGCCTAAGTGTCGACTCTAAGAAGCAGTGTTTACTGGCCTATACGTGTAGCCTCGGCCTATTGTGTTCCAATGCTTTCCCAGTTTAAATTTTTACTTTCAAGGGGCTACCCGTACGACAATAAATTACAATTTTTTCTCACCATGCAATGTAGCCTGTAAAGAAGGAATAGTTATTATGAAAAAAAACCTATCTTGATATTTTGATTAACTTTACGTTTTCAAGTTCCCTGTGTCAAAAAAGTAGTTTTCAATTGGATTACTTTCTTTATACATACATACGTGTGTGTGTGTGTGTGTGTGTGTGTGTGTGTGTGTGTGTGTGTGTGTGTGTGTGTGTGTGTGTGTGTGTGTGTGTGTGTGTGTGTGTGTGTGTGTGTGTGTGTGTGTGTGTGTGTGTGTGTGTGTGTGTGTGTGTGTGTGTGTGTGTGTGTGTGTGTGTGTGTGTGTGTAAAAGTTTTGCATCTTCGGAGACAAAATTATTGACTCACATTTATGAAATTTCACATACAAATCTACCTTGAGACCATTCTTTAACTTAAAATAATGGTTAAACAAAATTTTAATCGGATATTATTTTATTCGGGTCTAACTATTTTGATAAAATTTTGCTGAAATATAGTCCGTAGTAAGTCTACCAAGATAAGGTGTGTCGCTATAGCCTCAGAAAGTGCTGCTGTAAAACAAATTAACGACAGTTTTTTCTAAATTGTTGTGTCTGATTTGCTTTAAATTTGGACCCAGGTCCTATATGAAGATTAAAAATTAAAAATTGATGAAAACAAGGGCTCGGGAATAACTTGAAAACATTTAAACAAAAAAAAAACTGTCTCTTTTAATTCAGAAACGAAAGAATTTATTTTAAAAAATTGTCAATTCTCATATTGAACACAGAAAAGTCTGATTTACCAAGTTTTAGATGTAATTTTTAAAAATTGTTTCTAAATTTGTTTTTAGACAAAACAACTTTAAGGATTGGTATAAATAATATTATATCAAAATCGGAGTAAAAGTTGTTAATAAAATTATCTTTTAGTAAAGGTTTTTATTAAAAGACCTATTAATATTCAAACGAAACGTAATTATTATTTTTATTTATTTGAAAATTGTCAATCGTTTGTGTATATGGAAAATTACACGATACTTTGTATAGTATTGATCAAGTGTCGTTCTCAAGTGTCTAATTTAAAACATAAATTTAGAATGTAGTACATAACCCTAGGTAATAAAATCTAAGTACAATACTCAAGCCTGATACCCTTGTGATCATAAATAAAATTTAATTGTTAATTGGCCGTTCTTGTGATCATGTATCCTTTTTGATTACTCAGAGTATCAACCTCTGATACCTCTGATTGTGTCTTAGTATTTAATTTTTTTAACGTAGACCTAGGCAACTACGCTTATATTTTAGTTTCCATAGTACACAAATGATGGAAAATATCTTAACAATAATATTAAATACATTTGTTAAGTATTTACGACTATTTTAATTAATAAGTTTACTAATACAGTTTGTACAGATTTTGATAAATCATTTTTTTTAATTTTGCTAAAAGTTTTTGCTGAAATTAACTATAAAAAATAAATGTTTAGAAACAAAAAATGAACACTAAATACGAATGGGTAAATTACATTTCAAATAGTGATAAACACTTTTCAAACATCATAAATGGTATATCTGAATGTATGTAAATTTATTTTAGTTCCAAATCCACGGCTAAAAATATTGGGATAGGCTAGGTTAAAAGGGATTCTAGTCAGTGGTCACGTGTTGTAAATTGGTACTGATGATTAAATTTATGGGTATCGATCGTACGAGGGTATAAATAGTGAGGATATGAATTTATTTATAAGTTCCTAAACCGCATAAGCCTAATCGAATATCGAATGGCCTAATAAAATGGTTCAATTAAAACACGTATATGCGGGATATAAAACATTAGGATTTCAGAATTTAATAACAAATTTATTTGATGAAAGCTGGTAGCCTATTTACTTTAACCACCCATCAAAATCAAGAAGTGTATACTGTCGGGAAAACAAATTTCCCATGGGGAAAGGCTTTAAAATTTAACCATTTTAGACAACTAAAAAGTATGTACATTACCTTATGGAATCATCAGTCGAAGGTAATAAATTATGATTTCTATAAAGGAACGCTCATTAGGAGCTTTAATTGAAGGTCTTTCGCAAATCTTGGAAAACTTTTAATGGTGAGTGTACACTTTGAGAACTTTTACTATTACTTCAAACTCAAGAATACACACCATTAGCCTTTAATAATGTAATCAAATATTACGATATTGTATTAGCAAAGTCATTGAAAAATGGCATATTTGAGACGTCATTATGGTAATATCTAGACTGGAGATCTTGACATTTTTTGAGAAGTTACAAATTTAATTATATTGTAAAATATTTGTTCATACATACTCGTATCTTAGTATAATAGCTACATCTTAGACGCTATATGTAAGTTTTAAAATTGTAAAACATTTTAAAGAAACCAGAAGGAAGGCAGGTGTTTTATGGCTTTGCTGATGTTAACTACTACTAACCCGATTAAATACACGGTCAGCAATGTTTGTACGTGATCGTATTAGAAACAGTCGCTGACTTGGGAAAACCAAAAGGGCAATAGCAACAAAATACAAACTGGAAGCCTAACATAACTGGGGTTTTAACTGTTTAAATCGTAAGCTACGATTGGTTCGCTAGAAAACCACGAGTATCGTACAACCTTTATGCTTAATTTTAAGTAGAAATTCCAGGAAAATTCAAAGAATCTAATTAATAAATAAGGAACTAAGAAATATTAAATGTTTAAATAAAATTATCTGATGTAATTAAATAAAAACCAGTTGGATTAAAGTGTAATTACTTCAACTATCCTAAAATTTATTATATCAGATAAATTTTATTTGACTTTTTAATATTTCAGGATACTTTATTCTTTAATTGTTTTAATGAGAGTTATGTTAAGAGAGAATATAAAATTGTACTTTTAAAACAACTAATGTCTTGGATATAGTACTAATTTTTTTTTAAAAGTAAATGTGTGTTTTAACCTGTCTTAGTCTAAAATATTCAGTATTCAAATAAATAAATTATAGTTTAAATCAATAATCATAAAAATAAAATAATTATATATATAATATAATTATATATATAGTGGCACTTTGATTTTTTATCGTAAAACCACTTTCTATGTGAACAGATGTAGTTTTCAAATGGACATTAAATGATGCGCACTCACACGCACATACACACACACACGCGTACATATATATATATATATATATATATATATATATATATATATATATATACACACACACACACACATTTTAATTAATTATAAATAGGCTACAGCCAATTCTCAATTATCCGCGACGATAAAAATTAAAAAAAAATATTTTTTGTACAGTGAAACAAACAAAAAGATATGGTTTACCTTTAAAACAAAAAAAAAGTTGAAAGGTGGTAAATTTATTTTTCCTTTATGAAATATCTCATAAGAAAAAGTAGGTATCAATACAGAAAACCTATTTTTATCTTTGAAAGTAATCTAATACTATAATTTCAAATAAAATTTTGTTAAGAAATACACCCACGTACAGTAATTTTATACTGTAATTCCGTTCATTTTTAACATGTTTTAGTGTATTGGTTAAAATTTGCTGTTCAATGTAAATAATCTGTAATAAATTAGAAGTTTCACTCACTTATCATATCGAAAGTAGACCGAAGCAATACGTAGGCCTACATTACAATGTGCCAAGATTTTTTGTTGTTCATTTTGCAGTGGAAATTCACTACAAAACGAGCAAAGTAGAAAAAAATGTATTTCATAACTTTACCTAAATCAAGATCACTTATGATTATATCACTTAATTATGATTATCACTTATATTTATTTTATAAATATAAAGAGATAAATTTACGCAAATCGTAAATTGATTTCTGTAGCCCAGTAAAGGCACGGGGCACCATTAGGTCTGCAAGCTGTGCGAAGCAAATGAAGGTTGATTTATTAATGACGTCAGAGTGTAACTAATGTTGGAGAATGAGGAGAATTCAATCTCCCCTAACTCTGTTATCCCGAGTGTATTGTTAGCTATCAGGTGTGCAATGTATTAACCGCTTATTGGTTGCATTGTTAGCCAGTTTCCAGCAGCTATTGTGGTAACAGCTAAATCCGGAACCAACATATGTGCACCTCTAACGTAAGTGTCGACGCTTATTAAGTGACGTCATAGTGCTCAGGTTCGATTTTGTCCTTAAAAATGTGTTTAACAGCGTTTTCCTTAAAAATAAATAATGTACAGTTTGGCTTACATGTTGTTATTTTCGAATAAAATCTGATTTTTCAGCTGTAAAAACAACTAAACTCACGTCTAAAAGCACTTTTTTGAGAAACATAATTTACAGAAAAATACAGCGCTACAAATTTTATGTCGAGTGAGGTTATTGGAGTAGCCATCATGGTAAGATCCACACTGCGATCCTGAAGCAATTTTGTCCAAATCTTCATATGATTGTAATTGTTTTTTGATACACATTTTTGAAAATTTGATTTTCCTTCGTGCCCAAACTTGAAACCTATATGAAGTAACACTGTAATTATTTCGATTCCATTGAGCATACAAAACTGAAACTGGCAGTGGGTAGGGTTTGTTTTCGTATTTTCAATGTAATTCAAAATATTTTTTTGATGTACGAAAAATTTTAATGTTGACTGAGGGAGAGAATGTGGCGGTCAGTCTGCTGTACTATTAAACTGAGCAACACAAGATTCAAAGCGCAGTTACTACAGTTAAGTGTTACCCTTACCGTTAATTCTTAACTTGAATAAAGTAGATAAATAAAAGAAATATTGATTACGATAGTGAAATCAGATTTAAGAAAATGTTTAAAATTTCTGTTCTTTTTTTTCTATTGATATTTTTTGAAATTCGTTTACATAACGTCGCGAATCAGCTGTTTGCAAGATTACTATTTTTTATTTAATATTTGATTTCAGTTTAATTAAATTCCGCTAACAGTAACACTAGCATAAATAGAAAAATGCAGCAAACTAAATGCTGAATGTAGTTGAAATAATACAATTAGATAAAAAGTAGTTTACAACAAAAGAACATTTAATTGTGTTCACCTGGCGTCAATCCAACAGTTAACCTAAATATATTGCTTAGAATAAACTGTAAAATAAAACTTCAACAAAGTTACTTCAGTATTAATACGTTAACAGTTTAAATTTGAATTTGTTTCTGTGTGAAGTTAGTGGACGTTCTTATTTACTCCGACTGCGAAGACGGCAGCTAGCAAATACAATCACATTAAACGAGAGAATCTGATTAAGGTATACAATTTTAAATTTTATTCTTCTATTTTTAATGTCGGTACTTCTTTAAAGCAGAGACGTTTTGAAGAATTCTTTTTCAGTGTAAATTTTTACTTCAAGATACCTTCCTATAGATGGTAAGATTATAGGATAGGATTAAAAAAAAACTGAATATTTTTTTCTGCTATAGCGAAGATCAGCTGTTATTATTGCTCTGTAGATTAATTTCAGTGTATTGATGAATGTTGATATTTTCACCATAATATTCAGCTGTACATTAGGTTCGATCTATTATGAGCTGTTATTACTTCTGCGTTATAGCAAAGAACAGCTGGTAATTCTGATTTATAGGTTAGTTCTACTGTAGATTAGATTATTGACTGATGTTCTTTCTAATGTAGAAAATGATCATTGTTTCGGTGTCGTAGAACTGTGCTTCTTAATGAGTGTTTGTTCATAAATTTATATATTTCTTCAACTTATGTAATGTTTATTGGTGTTGATAATAATATTATTCTTGGTAAGCACACAAAGCTAGTTCAGTGACATACAATGAGCGAAAAACGACAATGTACAAGTAAGAATCAACAGCTTTCTGTTGTGATAAAGTAAAAAAAAATCCTCCAAAAAATCACTCCTGTAGATGAAAATATTAAAGCGACTGATCAGTCCGGGTTCTCTAGTTTAATTATCAATTAAAACTCTGGTCTGTACTTGGCACAGAAGTTTTTGAAGTTTGTGAAGTGGACTCTACCGACAGTCCCAACGACTGTACAATTTTTTTACATCAAATTTTGCTTTTTCACTTTCTCACTAAAAAATGTTTAGTAATCGTGAAAAAATCGTAAAACTTTAGTTTTTAAAGAAACAATATTTTTCGGAATATATTTACGCTATTTGTTAACCTAATTAAAGGATGTTTTAAATCAATATTTTTAATCATATTTGGCAATTTTTAAAATATTATTTCGGAGATACAAAAATACTTTAAACGGGTTTCTATATTATAGCATTAAATGACGTTTTTAAGCATTAGACATTTTAATCAGACCATTCATGGTATTCAAATTAATTAATTAATTGTTGTGTCAAGCGGCTTGTCCACTGCCCTTAGGGTCGCTTGTTGACACGTCTGTTACAACCCCCGTACACGACCGCGTCTCTGTGTCTACAGAGAATGTTTGAGAATAGCCAAAACAATTCAAGATTATTAAACTGTATTTCTTTGTTATTATATCTTATTAGTTTGGTAAATGTTTTTGGTCATGCAAAATTTAAACTGTAAGTGGAATTCTCATGTTTGTTTATACAAAATAACTGACCAAATAGTTCAAAATATGGTGTAAACCCGTAATGAAATAAATAAAAAAATGAAGTTGTTCACGTGATGAATTAACAGTTTATTACATCTATAGCCTGGGAGAAATAGGTGTCTAATAGGTTAGGAAAAAGTCTACAAATAAATGTTATTAGTCATTCTTAAGATTAATACTTTTTAGGTTTATTATTATTATTTTTTAAGTCAAAAAAAGTTACAAATATATCGCAACAAATACATACATACATATATATATATATATATATATATATATATATATATATATATATATATATATATATATATTATGTAATTTAAAATACTTTTCAAACCTTGATGTAGAGGTCAGGATTAGCTCTTGTTTCAATGTTGATTCTTACTTAATACGAATGAAAGTACGATGAAAATACGGCTTAATATGATGAAAATTCAATCACAATCCATTTGTAGTTAGCCACTTTTTTGTAATCTATGCAAAACTAAGCTATCATTTATACACTCAATTCAACGAATGTTGTAAAAACTACAAACTTTGTCACAATTAATTATTTGAAAAAATTTTGGTTTGTAAATTACTGATAAAGACTATATAGTTGGGATTATATCTTAAATTTATTTGTGATATTATCGTAAATATTTATTACAAATTTGCTACACTGACGGGTGAAATGTGTTTTTAATGTTCAAAACCTGATTAACCGATTTTGAGTAATTAGTCTTTTTAGTTTTATTTGTAGCTAGTAAACCAAGTTTCGAGGTGATATAGAATTATATTAAGTTTTATTAGAGTATGATTAATTACATTTAATTGAATTTGTTAGAGTTTAAAATTTGAGATTTAACACATTTTGTTTGTTACAAAAAAGTACAAACACGTACTTAAACAATTTTTGTCTTAATTCTTTAAAATTTCCCAAGAAATGGCCGAAACGGACGCATAACCTAAATATCAAATTTACTTAAGTCGTGAGCCGTAATTACAGAGACGATTAAAATAAGATTCATTTTTCCGCGATTATCTCAATTTTTTAAATTAGTAAAATTAGTAAATTAGTAAAAAGTAAAATTAGTGTCAGAAGCGCAATACGAAATCACACTTTTAGGAATTGAAACCAACACTTTTATTTACTTTTATCAAATTTATAGATATTTACAGTAAACAAAACTAACAAATCTGCTATATATATAGACAACAGATATCGTATCGTATCGTACTATGCAGACCCGTATTGTTGGAAGGAACTGACATTTCAGCTATGTACATGTAGAATGGTACGGTACTACCTTGTGAGTGTATTCGGAGTGAACAGATGGGCTGTAAAGTATAAGTTGCAAAGTGTCCGCGGCTAGGAAACACATGTTCTATCGACTAGCCTAACATGCCGCAAAACATTTGCATTTGGAAGTGTTTGGAAAGGCTTCCGAGTGTTAAATTACGAAGATGGGTAAGCCTTCGGATGCAACACTATCCGAGTTTCATTCATAAGAAATATCGTGAAAACTTTTTTGTGTAAAATTTTCATTACATTAAAAACTTGATCTTAATTTTTACATATAAATACTGGCTGAACATACAGTGTGTAGAGAAAAATAACTTTTAAATGCGATATCCTTCACAGCTGCACATTTACATCATTTTAAAGGTGACTATATTATAATAGAAATAATCATTTTTACAACTTATTTAAAAAAAAACAGCTGATTCTTTGTTGTTACTCAAACTAAACCTCAATTCCTTAAATAGTTCTTTAATACTCCAGCAGAATATCTCATTCTCCCGTGGTGCCAGCAATGGCTTACTAGCTCTCCGTCCATACTTAAAGACCTCGACTGATCTCGGCACAACAATTAAACCACATGATCAGTTGACACGGTTTGATATTCCCTCACTTTTCGCTAGAGACGCAACACTTCCGTACCCACTCGTACAATCTTGTGATATCCCTAATATCCTGACCTAACCAATCCTATCGCCCGCCACCACACCAAGTTCACACATAGATAGTATGACATAAAGACAACAGTCATTTGGAACAATTTAAGACCGTGAATTCGCTACGCTCGTCTAATGAAATATCATAATGGATAAGTTTCACTGAACAAGATGAAATGTAGTTGGGTAAGGTTAGGTTCAGTATTATTTTACTTACTCTCCAATTGCTGAACATCCAAAGGTACCTGCCAAAGCAAAGTTCCACTTATTTCGGCACTTTGGCAGTTTGGGGGAAGTGTAAAATCACCCTCAGTGATTCTGAGTACATTTAATTAATTGTACGTCCTTTGGAAAGCAACGTTGGCTACGAATGCTACACATTCCAAATGTGTTACAGAATGAACTATAATAAGAAAATTAAAAAAAAAAAAATGTAACAATGAACCCAGACCATAGTCAAGTTCATAATTTTTACATTATTGATTTAATATTGTAATTAAAGTTCATTATGCGCATTTCAACGTTGGTAAAATAAGATTTATTAAAATTGTATTACTATTAAAACTTTAATATTTTTTTTTTAATTTTGAACGAAGCCAGTAATTAAAATTCTTGATCGTGTTTTGATGGGAAACAAATTTGTAAAAATTGAAAGGTACCTAAATACATTTTACACATTTGGAAAAAATACACCAAATATGAAATATTAGAGTGTATATTAGAGTATATAGGATAATTAAGTTACTAGAATGAAAACATAAATTCTTAAATAACTAATGCACTCATTATATTCTAGAGGAAGGGATTTGTTCAACCCCAGGCACATATACATTCTTAAATAACTGATGTACAAGTGTAAAATATAACTACTGAAGACTATAAAATAGGAATCGCTCAGATTCAACCACGGAAAGCAATAGGAAAACACTCACTTCGGAACCAATAGGCCTAGAATTACCACTCAAGTTTCAGCTGATTCAGGGCGTTGAGTGGCCCTGACATGCTGAACACAAAAATCTGCCGAGCCAAATCGGTGTTATGAAAATCGGAAGGAATGGTAGATAATATAGTGATAGGCTTTGTCAAATGGTCAGGCTCGAGGACGACCCCGGCTTTTCAAATTATAGCCGAACAACGTTTAATCGTTGACACGACAAAAATTAAATAATTCGAAAATTAAAAATCAAATTTAATTAATTTAAATTGAAATACAAATTTTTGAATCCATAATATGCTAACTGCAATCGGCGTATGCCGTACATGGGAACAGGATCAGCGCAGGATCTCGGAGCGCCTACTTTACTGTTTTGTTCTTTTTTAAAATCGCAAAAAATAGCAAAATGGCTAAAAATGTTATTTTTAGTGGCTTAGTCACTAAAAATGTTATTTTTAGTGGCTTAGTCACTAAAAATGACTAAATAAAAATAATTACTTAAAAAAATAAAAAACATGACTGCTAAACACAAAGTACAAAAAAATATACAAAAAATATATATATTTCAATTTAAAAAACTGAAAATCTGAAATACAATTGATTTAAAAATATTAAAACAAGGTATTAGAATAAATGCTGAAGAATATTTTCCGAGTATTTTGTTTAATAAATTAAGAATTTACATGTTAAGTTCATACAATAAATGCAGTAGGGGGCTGTTTAGTGCAAATATATTGAGATACAGCTCCCGACTGCATTTATTGTATGAACATAACATGTAAATTCATAATTTATTAACTAAATACTCGGAAAATATTCTTCAGCATTTATTCTAATACCTTATTTTCATCTTTTTAAATTAGTTGTATTTCAGTTTTTTAAAATGAAAAATATATATTTTTTTCTATTTTTTGTTTTTGCAGTCGTGTTTTTTATTTTTTTAAGTAATTATTTTTATTTTGACCAAATTTGATTTTAATCTTGTCACAAAAATCGATCTTGATAACACTGGGACAAGTTCTTTACTGAAAAAATCTGTTTAAAAAACTACCAAAATCAACATCATTAACTTTTCTTGTTACATTTATTTTTAAATTTGATTTGACCATCGTAATCGGAGGTTCCGGAAATACAAATAAGTATTTAGATTATTTAAATTCTTTTAAAAACAAAAACAAAATGAAAGGGATAAAGGTAAGGGTACATTTTTATATTTTCAGTTTAATTTTAAAATTGTATTACGCTTATTTACGCCGATTTGATTCAAACTTGTCGTAAATATAGATTTCAGTAGGCCTAATGGTACTGTTACTTGGATAAGTTCGTTTTATAGTAAAATCCTTCTAAATTGGCAGACATTTGAAGTATTAAACAAATAATTATTTTTAAAATATGATTTAATTTTCGTAATCAGTGTTAAAACGTGGTAAAAATTAGAATTAAAATAATTTTTAAATTCTAGTTAAGTAGGAAAATTAACTTGATGGCGGTCAGTTTTTGTTTTTAATGTTTTCACTGTAAAATTTGAAAGTTAAAAATTATAATATGTAGGTTCAAGTGGTGTTTATGATAATTAAATCAGAATTTAAAAATGGGTAAGATAAAATATTTTGGAAATTAGATATCACGTTAACGGGACAATTGCATGCGGCAATTATTTAAATATTACATTTGTTTCACATTTAGTTTTATACAAACAATTTACATCTGAGAAAACCAACCAGTGCAATCAATGACTGTGGACATTTTATAAAGTTAGCTTGTTTTAATCCATATTGAATTAATTGTTATTTGTACAAATAACGCAAAACCACTAATATGTAAAAAAACAGGTTGGTTAAACTGAATATTTCTTGTTTAATGTTCAAAAAGTTTATTTCTAAAAAACGTATCTGGTTCTTTACACGAAGACTTTGAATATTTTGTAAATCTATAAAGTAGTGCAGAAAATTGCAAAAACTCTCTCATCCCTAAACAATTACACAATAATCTTATTCGGAAACTATAGATTCAAAAACTGGAAATCGAACTACTTTTTAAGTAGGTTGAACATGGTTTGCTAAGATTTTAGTAATATAAGAAGGTAAAATAACAAATTTTATACAAAAGAAATTTACATTTCGGAAGTAAATTAACGAAACAATACAATTTTGTTTTTACATACAGAACATAATTTGTTTTAATACAAATTAGCTATATTGATTTGAGTTTTCATTTAGCCCAAATTTAAAAAATCTAATAAATCGATTTTTTTAGTTTTTTCCTTAAAACTCTCAAGCCAAATATTTTATTTTACATTGAGAGGCGTGTATGAATAAATGGATGCATTTCTAGGGTCACTATTGCACTGAATCCTTTGCAAATCTGTTATGCCCCTTTTATATCTTCTTGGATATTCAGTTGCAACTGTGTCTTCTTCATCCTCTCCACAAGGTCTAGGATTTGGAGAGTTTTGAGAGAGGGTGTAAATCTAAGTGTTTTGCAGATGCCTGTTCTTTAATCCCATTTCAATTTTTGTCCACTTGTCCCGAATTATTATGGAAGTTGTGCGCCATTTCACCAGCGTTTTGTTGTTCAGTAATATTCTGTTCAATCTATTTTACATTCGTATTCATGTTGTACGCTCGAGAAGTTAAGGAAATGTGGTCCGTCAATATACAACCTCGCAAGCATGGGTTTTTCCAGTCATGCATGCATGTATCAGTGTAAACCAGTATGCATTTACCTCCGAAGGTACATTGGGAGATAGCCAGGGCTCTATTTCATATACCTTTTTTGCTTAGTCATTCAATACATCAACTCACTTTAGAGTTAGCCAAGCTATGTAGAGTAACACTGAATGTATAATATCTTAACCATATTATATTTCTGAAAGTTTGTGTATTTGTTTGTTTGTTATAATAAATAAATAAATAAATAAATAAATATATATATATATATATATATTGGTTATTTTGAGGCGAAAAGCACATTGAGCCTATTATCGCCTCCCTAAATGTAATTGTGAGTGTCAAGTGTTAATCGTAAGTAGTGTTGTAAGTTTAAGTGTGTGTTAGACTCGGGTACCGCGAGGGATGTCTAAATCCTCTCAATCTATACGCCTCTTCGGGTGTATTATTATATATATATATATATATATATATATAAGTGCGTGTGCGTGCGAAGGTCTTTAATAGATAAGTGAGCTAGACGTACGGTGGGATCACAAATCACAAAGCCGTCCAGCTGCTGCGCACCACATCCTCTTGCACTAATAATGCAAATTTTACTGTGTGGAAGCTTCCCAGGCTTATTTGGTTGAATAAACTTTTGGTTATATGATCCCGTCTGTTAAAAACACCGTTCATATGACCAAAAGGTTTATTGGGTGAAAATATAAAAATATCACTTGGTCGAATGAACTTTTTTATTAAAATTTTTGATTATATGATCTCTTGCAGTTCCTAGCTATTATCCAAATCGATTGTGTGCTATCTGAACGAAACCGATGTAAAATGGCAAATGCTAGAGTTTCTCTCTCTCTCTCTCTCTCTCTCTCTCTCTCTCTCTCTCACACACACACACACACACACCACACCCTATCTTTCTCTCTCTCTCTATCTCTCTCTCTCTCTCTCTCTCTCTCACACACACACACACACAAACACACACACACGCGCGCTCGCGCGCGCGCACACACACACACACACACACAAACACTCACACGCGCACACACATACACACGCGCGCGCGCGTATTTTAGCACGTTACGAATTCCAGTCCTGAGATTTAATTCAAATTTGGAACGAAAGTCGATTTTGTGAATTGATTAGACAAGATTTTTATCTAGAATAAACAGTTAAAACATATAAATATGGCGGTAATAGCAAAACTCTAAAGTATCATAAAATTACTTCATTTTACTTATTTGGTAATCATCTATAAATTCTCTTTCATCATGTTAGCGAAACAGTAGAACGCAGCAAAATTGACAGGTAAACAAATTAAACACAAAATTATCGAATATATATTGTAAAATCAAGTCTCTCAATTAATTACCACTCAATTAAATGTGTTCATATTTAGTATTTTTATTCGAATTTAATATTTTTTTAACTGCTCACAAAATTTTGAAAAGAACAAATCTTTATACACAAACAATTTAAACATATTTATACAGCTAAATTGTTGTTATAATCAAATACGAAAGTTACTTTATTTTACAGTTTAACAACTTCAGAGTGAACACATTTAGGTTAAGTGAATTTGTTGCTAAGTAGACAAAAACGTTAATAAATTTAGTTCCGAATGTAGTAATGAAGTTGTTTAAACTAGGTCGAATTTTTAACAATTAAATATTTCCTATTTTATTTTAAGAGAAACACTCACAAATTACAAATTTTAAATTTAACTACGAATAATGTAATGAGTATTTAATATTAAAAATTAATAAATTATTTATAATTTTTTTAGCCCCTAATTGTGGGAAATTGCGATAGAGGATCTCAACAAAAAGGTTCACAAAATAAATTATGAAAGACATAAAAAAAAGAAACGAAATATCACAAAGTTATGAGGAACAATTGTACGGAATTATTACAATTGTATTATTAAAATTGTATTAAATTGTGTATAGAAATAAATCTCTTTGTGAAGGTAGCTACAGAAAATTAAAAAAAAATAATGCTAAAGCATTACACAAGTCCGCTCAAAAAACTTGAAAATCTGCCTCATTTCTCAAAATAATTTTATCGGACTCAAAATATGGCCTTATGACTTTCACAATAAAATAAAATCATTGTATAAAATTCGAGACTAAATACATTCACTATTTTAGAAGAAATAAAACAAATCAACAGTGTTTAAGGGTATATTTTAAATTTACTTATGAACCAAAATGTCCTTTATTTAAAATTACAATCATAGAAGCGAATTTTGAAAAATTGTTACTTTTTTTACAGTTTTTTTACAATGATGTTAATTTCTGCAAAATTAAAAAAATTGTCCTCAGTAATAAGTCAACCAAATCTACACACAAAACGTGAGCACGAGCGCGCACACACACAGACACAGACATACACACACACACACACACACACACACACACACACACACACACACACACTATCATTACTTTTGACTCAGTTGAATAAAAATAGCAATATAAAAATCGCTATCGATATCAGCATTAAAATGAAGGCAACGTAAATTATCTTTATTGATTTTTAATACAATTAAAAAAATAAAATGTAATAGGCCTAAAGATTTATTACTGTTCGTGATAGTGAAATAGTGCAATTATGTTTAAGATTAACAATTTTTGAATTTTACTGTAGTGGGTGAGTTTTTTCTGTATCTCCTTTACGATAGGATAAAGAGAGTGAGAGAGAGAGGGGGAGATACACACTAAGGTAACCATTATTTTTTGAAATAGGAATATCTGCAAACATGGCCAGGTACAGAAAAATTGTAAAGATGGTGTTTTCTCGACTGGCTTCATAATTCGTTCAGTAAAAAAGCCTTTAGTTTCATACTTCACATCAAATTTGCAATAATCATGTTACCAATTAGGATTAAGGAGCCCAAGTTTTAGCAAAAAAATATGAGCAATTTTAATGAGTAGCAATACAAAATAAATTGGTATAATCATGAATATAAATTGAAACAATACATCACATTATTAAACAAAATATATACGTTTTACGCTTTAAAAACCAAACTCAAATAAAATTATATCTGTTAGATTAAGAAGATAATATTTGCGTTATGTAAATTCGTACCTTTGAGCAATATTTCAAAAGCCATGGTTTTACATATCTTTATTTCAAAACATTGGAACCAAGCCAAAAAGAAATCTCTATTCCCGAATTTTAATGGGCGCATTTATCATTTTAAATCCCAGCGATTCCCGTTGGATATTGGTACTTTTGCCAACTCACCTTTACTTACTGTAAAACCTATTGCAGCATAATTCGAATATTGCACAATGTGGTGTTAAATAATGACAGGAAAATAGAGTTTTACATGATCACAATAGGGCAAATAATGATTGTTGTAAAAAAATTGATTTTAGAATTTTGAAGAATCTGTTTTTTAATCTCTCTGGACCAAAAAAGTGTTTTTTATTGAGTACAAAACTTATCGTTTAGAACATAGCTGATGGCCTGTTGTCATTTGACCATATTTCAAAAACAGTTACCCGACTTGTAAAAAAATATTTTTTTTAAGATCTTCTAGAGCAACATAACATGAGAAAATCATATATATATTTTTAAAAAAATACGCTAAAATGACTTTGACAAATTTTGTGCCAAAATGGGTATATTTTCTATAAGTACCCAAATAAAACATTTGGTTTGATATTGCTAAAAGAACCCATACAAATATATCTATATTGTAAAAAACGAATCTACTATGAAAAAATGACAACGATGCAATTTTAAAGAATTACATCAATTTTTAAGATTAATTTGGATATGTTCTGAACCTACCTTATAGTCTTTATAGTTATCTATCTATAATTCGGTCTACAACGTTCTACGCCGTCTTCCGATCTCCAACCTCTACCGATCGCGGTCCCACCACAGGTCTTCTGGTAGATCCCTTTTTCTTATTTCCTATTCGACTCCCTCTCTCCAGCTCAGTCTCGGCCTTCCTAGTTTTCTTCTTTCATGTGTTCGCCATTGCACGATTCTTTTGGGACTTTATAGTTATCTTAGAGGTTTTTAATAATAATTTATATTCGAGAAAAATTTAATGGAAAACATAAGAATCGATTTTAACTGATTTGGATGAACAAAATAAGTTTTAAAAAAACGTGTTTAAAAAATAGACCTTGAGAACAAATAGATTTATCAAAATATCGAGATATATTTATTCAACATACTTATTTTACATTACAAAATTTCATAAAAACTTAAATGATTAAAATACCAACCACTTTTGGTAGAACAAATTAATATTTTTCGCATCGCGAAACTGAAAAAGCGAGTGGGTAAAATAATTTCAGAGATAACGAATTCAAATCTGTTTAGAGAGTAATAGCTACTGAATATTTAGGCAGCGGTGACAGGAAGTGGTATTGTGTGTTACGTCCGTGTTTTTATAATTTATTATTCTGTAAAAGGCAAAATACTTACAGGAAACTGATTTTTACATACGTCTACATGACATGGTCAATAGCTCCTACAACATTTTAACCGTAAAATAAAGAAATAAACAATCATTTCTTTACATTATCAGACAGACAAATGTTTAGAAATAACTTATGTCTACTATGAGAAGAGGTAAGCTATGAAGTTTGTATTTTGAGTCAAATTCAAATTTGAAATTACTTATTCAAAAAAGCCTGTAATAAAAAATGAATAAGATTTGAATTGCAACTAAAAACTGATAATAATGTTATTAATTTGCTGTATGTTTCGATGTGGTTTGCTTTGTTATACGTTGGGATGTTTCAAGAAGAATCAGTTTAAATTTACTCCTCAAAATAATTAAAAATAGCAATTAAATATGATGAGTTTTTGTTAGCAACTTACTTTCCTTGAGTTCGCTCTTCTTTAAGTTTCTCTAGTTTCTCTTAAGAGTGACTTAATCCTTACCTTTAATCCATACTGAAATTACTGCGATCAAAATTTAGCGGCTTCATAATGCATTTGTGACATGACCAATTAAAAATAAAACCAGTTCAATAATTGAAACTCGAGTTTATAAC
The DNA here is from genome assembly GCA_022606455.1 of Callitettix versicolor. Taxonomy (NCBI): domain Eukaryota; kingdom Metazoa; phylum Arthropoda; class Insecta; order Hemiptera; family Cercopidae; genus Callitettix; species Callitettix versicolor. The sequence goes on from CM040189.1 coordinate 68,493,326, forward strand.
GAGATCCTTGTGTAACACACCCAACGGTGGGGGCTTAAAGCTCAAATTTTACATGTGAAATAAAAACATATTCTTTAAATCGCCAGTTAACTAAATAATTTATAATAAAATTTGTAGATACATAACTCAAAAAAATTATGTAAATAAAGTAAATAAAAATTTAGCAAAATATTTTAAATAAAATTTTATTGAAATAAATTCAAACGTTTATAAAAAATAAGCTCTGCAAACGAGTAATTAAAATATAATGTATTTATAGTTCAAGAGTTTATTTTTAGAAAAGCCAATCATCTCAATAATCCTTACATATTACTGTAACAGTTAAATTTATAATTTCCTCTGAATTAAATTTCCTACATTATCCTATTTTCCAGTAAAATATTTTATGAATTTGATTTTTTTAGAAAAAAGATAATATCCCTTTAAACGATATGTTTGATTGTGAAAAAGATTATTTAATATTTTTGCACTGTTTATTGCATTTCTATGATCAGGAAACTGTGTCTGTGTAGATCCATCCTGTGACGTTTTCAGCTCGGGAAACCACACACACAGAGAAAGTACAAACAAATGGATATTAAAATAAAATACAAAGTAGGATAATTTATTTTCGTTAAATTGCATCCGGCTTCTGTAGCTACTCTAGTGCTTGTAGAAATTTACATTCATTTCAATTCAGTTTCAGATTGGCGTGCCTTCAATATGCAAATACATTTTTATTCACAAGTCAGTTTTCATTCTGTAATTGGAAATGTTCATTAATTAGGGAATGGCATACTTCACAATTCGATTTTAAGTGTAGACGGAAAATCATGATAATTAATTACATTTTGTTTTATTTGAAGGTGTTTATTGCTTAGTAACCTGTTTTTATATCAAATTTGCAATGGAAAATAGGCAATTGGAGCAACCATCATTGCAAGATTCACAGCTATAAACTTGAAATAAACATGTGACCAGTATATGAATTTTTAAAGAGTCTTCAAAAATTGTATTCGTTAATACTATTGGCAAGCACGATATATAGGAAACCGTTTCAAAATGGCGGTAATTTAAAAATATTTTATTATTTTTGATGGTACTCTTACTTGTTGGCATATCAACATTGTATTAGCATGGAAATCATAAAATTACATTTGAAAATTTTAAATATAAAAAGTTAATTTATGCATAATTTAACACTGATAAAATCTAATTTTCAATAAAACGAAAGAATAATAAAACACTGTTATATTATTACTCTTTGGAAATTCTCTTTTATCTCGTCAGCTAGACGCAATCTACAAGATTAAAAAAATGTTCTTCATTACGTAACATTTCTACCAATTGAACTCGAAAAATCGTCGGGAAACAACCGGAAAAATGGTGTAATTTAAAAAAAAAATAACAAATTTCAATCTTCTCTTACAAATGCAGACTTAATTTTCAAGTTATTTCACCAAATTTTTAAATTACAAAATAAATACACGGCACGAGAGTAGGTAATTAGATAAGAAATAAACCCTTCGTCCGTAAAAGTCTTTTGAATCATTTATTTGATTCAAATAAATTATATTGAAAATACAAAAATTAATCATGACCTATGTCAAATTAGTTTTTGTATTTACAATACAAATTATAAATATAAAATAATAATTTATGTACATTTAACTTCCGTAATGGCAGCCATTTTGAAACTACTGCACAGATTTTCTTTAAAGAACATGTCTAAGCTATTACTAAAATCCACGGTATATAGATACACGGTAGGGGCCACGCGCATGTCCCCCCACCACTTACCGGCTGAAGTACGTCATTGAATCCCTGATCGAATATATCTCAGACGTAGTGTTCAGTAGAAAACAGTTTGTAATGTTAGTGTTAGTAACTGTATTATAGTAATTACAATAATAATATCTTATATCTAACATTAATAACGCTGTTAATTACTTTACTTACTGAATTCGCTCATTGTCAAAACGGAAACTTTTTATTTTATACAATATTACATAATATTAAAGTAAAGTAAATTATAGGTCCATAGCTTGAAAAATTCCAGGTTATTTTTTGTTTGAAAGTTAAAAGCACATCACACTATGAATTAAGTATCTGCGGATTTTCCGTGATAATTATGTGGTTGACTGTGAAAACGCACATCTCAAATAAAAAATTAACAACAAATGAAATAGCTAATAGGCGTATGCCTATTATGCAAACAGTAAAATAAAACATACGTATTTCTTAAAACTTACGTTTCAACACATATTATCAGAAAAAATATTCTTAAACTTAGTAACATTGCTTTGTAAAGCCACATTTTTATTTTTAACCGAGGGCAGTTCTTGTAATGCAAGTTGAATTTGTTCCTTCAAAAGTAAATTTTCATTTCTTAAACATTTAATTTCCTCTACAGTGGCAATATTTACAACGGTATTTGTATTAAAATTACTGACTACGGAAGGGTGGGTTTCATTTACAGAATTACACGTTACAATTGCACCAACGTCATTTCCATTTACAGGTGATTTACCTGGTTGATTTCCATTGGACTCGTCAATAAGTTTTTTTAATGTTTCTTGGTTTTCACGTTTTTTAATCCTTGCAGCTCGTTCACAATTGATACATTTATTTTCAACGGTGGGAATGTTAAAACGTGGAATGACACCGGATTTCAGCTGTTTTTTAGGTTTCGTATTTAGTAATTCGGATTTAAAATCCCTTTCAAAATCATCGTCATTAAAATGAAGTGAACAGGCTTTAACATTATCAAAATTAAAATGATCTGCTCGTTTACACGCATGAACCCACGCTTTTCTCAGGCCTTTGTCTTTTGGAATTCTGTGAAATGTAATTCCTTTCCCTTAACAATTCTTATCACTATTATAGCAATTGGCAATAGCGCAATTAGGCATTGTTATGCATAAACAATTATACAACAGCCAACAAAACAAATTATGTATTTTTTAGGATTCAAAACATAGGCTAATTAAATCTTTTCTTACACTTATTAAACTTCGACCACAAAACACAATTATCACCTTCTATTTACACAAAAAAGACCTTTTACTTAAAACAAACACTCACATAAACACACCGAATCTCCAACTACATTTATAGAACACCGCATTGTTAAACGGGAAATTACAGAATGTAGCAGTGAAGATTCAGTGACGTCACGCGCGCGGTAGTCTACTGCGCACACCCACCGTGGCCCCTACCGTGTATCTATATACCGTGCTAAAATCGATGTTTCTGTCACATTTGAACCAATTTGACCAAAATTGTGAATATATGTATTTCAAGACCAATTTATGGGTCCATGATGACCGATGACCGATGACCGATGAAATGGCTAATTTTCTAATGCAAATTAGGAAAAATGTGATTTCTATTTACAGCTTGTGTCGGTCTGTTAGTCTTTCTGTGCTTATACAATGAAAATCGTCCAAATTTTCTGAATTGTTTTACTGCACTTGGCATATATTATTATAATTTTTAAGTAACTTTGACATTAATTTTGGAAAAAGCATTGACAAAAATTTTATTTTCACAAAAGTTGCTGTAAAAAAATGCAATCTTAAAGTCAAATATAACCTATAATTACCTAATCAAAGTGTATTTCTATCCTTTTTTTGTTCTTTTGACGATAGTATTAAATGCAAATATATGGCAAAACGTATTAACCAATTTGTAACCACAAGAATCGGTATTTATTTTGCTTATATCGTCATACATTTGTTTTGGAAACTAGAAAGTTTTTAGCCCTTTTTAAGTAATGCAAATTAATTTGAAGCGTTTTATTTTCTTACTATATATTATATTTATAGTTTTGTTTAATATTGTTGATGTTTTTTTTCAAAATAAATCAGTTTAACTTCTTTCTAATGTTGGAAAAATATTTGTTTATTAACGATAAAATTAATTAGAATATTATAGATTCACTTTAGAACACAGACTGCACGTCACTTACGGGGTAATAACAAGGTAAAATGTTTTATGAAAGAAACGTTGAATATCTTGTTTCTGCAAATATTGAATCTTCTTTTATATACATGTATAGAAGAAAGGTTTCGTATTTTATTTTACAAAAATAATGTATTCTGCAAGCAGAAGATATTAAAATTTATTTGAATAGAAGAATACTGAATTATATTTATTATATGATATTCTCTTTTATAAATTGTTTGCTAAAAATTTGTTCTTAATGTTTGCCTTGGCCAATGTCTGTTTCGATAACGTGACTGAAGCGAATTTTGTAATGTTGTATGTAGGCTAATAAGCTATTGGTTCAAATAAGTCAGCTGTTTTTAACATACATTGTGATTTTATTTGTCGTACTATACGAAATATAAAAAGGTTCGGTGATTGTTGAAAAATCAATCTTCGTATTTGATGATTGTTTACGCATGCCAGCTCAAAAATTATTTTTACATGGATGTCTTTATATTATGCGTGGATTTATAAAATTGTGTATGCATTTTTCCCATATCTCGGAACAACTTTTTAACACTTTAGAATCAAAATAAATTGTTAATTCTTTTGGTCAAAAATGAAACTATTAAAAACCTATATTTTTGTTACCAGCTTTAACTATTTTGATAACATTTTTCGGAAATGTTATCCAAAAGTATCAAAACAAAGTATGTGTAACCCTGATTATAGCTTCAAAGCTTTCAGTTAAGGATATAATTTAAAAAAAGTTATAATTTTTCAAAATCGTTTAGGGTAAATTTGAGGCTGCATAATTAATGTTGTAGCAAATTTTAAAGGAAATATTCTGGTTCAGGGCTGAGTCGAAAAAAATGGAAAAGAATCCATGACAGCAGTTGGGTTTCATTTTCCTCGATTTATTTTAAAAATTAAATTAATTTTATTTTAATTTGTTACATTGATTTGAGTATGAGTTTTCACTAATCTATTATTAAAATCTGAAACATGATATAAAATAGATTTTCAGATATTTTTGGCTGACGATAGATAAACTGCAACGGTGGTGAATATTGAAGAAAACAGTAACTCCGTCTGGGTTGTGTTCTTTACACAAATAAAGACTGTTAGTTTAATAGAATAAAATTAATGTTGTCTAATAATTTGGAGTGTAAAGTGCTCATTCCACCTGTTGTGGTCTTCTTTTAATATTCACAAAATTTATTCATTTTGAAAATTTTCAACGAGGAGGTAATGAAGATCTACTAACTAGAAAACAAATTCGGAAATACTGTTTACAAAAATAATTTTAAACGGATACAATAAAACACGTTTAAACTCATACGTTTTAGAACGTGTTTCGTTGTTTTGGGAGCCCGATCGTGCGGTTATTTTTGTAAGGTCGTTAAAAAGGCTAAGTTCAACAACGAACGACGAAAACAAAGAAAAATCTTAAAACAGTAAAACGCAGAATATTTTTTCCGTAGCGCGTGTGAATTCATTAGCAAAGCAATAAAAGACAAGTGTGAGGGGAGCGGGGATGAGGGCGTATGATAGCCGTCTGGAACCGTAGAGTCTGGAGGCATTAAATACTTGTGCAACGCGACTACACCATTTACAAAATGGCGGTTTGTTTTCAAAATAAAGAGATCCACTAGAAAGCGCAAGTGGTTTCCTCTTAATTCGTATAACTGGAAGCGTTATGAATTTACTTTGAGAAAGTTTTCCCATTACTTTGTCAGTCTTCGTGAGTTATGGTACAGAAAAAGTTCTGTGATTAATCGAAAATTCGAGTCTAAATTGAATTCGAGTATCTATCCAAAAACCACTTCAACGAAATCTATGAACTCAGTATCGTTTTTCATATTTAACCATGAATTGAAATATAGGCTACAGTGAAAATCATTTTTTTAATAGTATAAAAAACTTGTATCGATTTTTTTTTGTTTATATATTTTATTATGTGATTTGTTTTAAATTTAAATATTTAAGGTTAACTAAAGCTGAAAGAACATTGTTTACGCCTCAAATATTAAGTATTTAAATGTTTAAAATATCACCTAAATAAAATATATAAATCGATAAAAGTTTTTTATACTATTAAAAAAACGATTTTCACTGTAGTCTATATTTAAAGTTGTAATATTCAATATGAGAAACGATACTGAATTCATTTAAATTCGTTGAAGTGGCTTTTGGATCGATTTTCGACGATCTGTCTGTACATTAAAATACTGCTGAGCCTATTGAATCACCTATAACTAAATCTGAAAGGACATTATTCAGACCTAAAACATTTAAGTAGTTAAATTTTAAAAATTCACCTAAATAAAGTATATAAATCGATACAAGTAATTTGTACAGATTTTTCACTTATACAAAATGTAGGATACAAGACGATATTCACTGTATCCTACATTTCAAGTCGTGTTATTAAATATGACAAAACGACACTGTTCACGATAAACAGAAAATAAAGATAAATTAGTTTCTAAACGGTCATTAGATTCTAAACTGGATTTCTATGGTGATGTTACCATATGCATTTTACAAGGGGTTAGTCAATATTTTAAATAATAAAAGTGTACGTCAGAAAGTGTGTACAATATTTTTGTTTTAATAAATGCTATGATATAAAGCAACAAACAATCTTTGCAGGTAACATTTGTTCTATTGAAAATATTTTGAAACACGGAGAGAGGTCAACTGTTATAAACATTAAAGTATTTGCAGTGATACATCGTTTTAAAGTTTATTAAAAACGAAATCAATTGCAGCAAGGTTTAGTTAAACACGATTGTTGATTACAAAATGTTAGCCGGAAAAGTTAACGAAAATATTAATGAAGAAGATTGAGGCATCAAAGTTTGTAAAATAGAATCGTTGTACAAAAGCTGTTTCGCTGATGAAAAGAAATCGATTTGCCAACAAGTACATTACCTAACACATTTTTGGAAAATCTGTTTTCACCTTTAGAATCAGTGTTATAGAATAAGTTGTTATACAACAACACAAATATATATATTTGTGAGGCCGCCTCGGTGGCCTAGTTAATAGCGTACTAGGCTTTCACTCCGAGGACCCGGGTTCGATTCCCGGCTAGAGCTTGGCATTTTCATACGCTATAAATCATCCCCATCGTCTGAATTAGTCCAAGTGTGCACAATAGTATGACGTTAAACACAATATATATATATATGTATATATATATATATATATATATATATATATATATATATATATATATATATATTTGTGAAGTTATTAAAAAAAAGACACATAATTCAGTAAAACTTACTCCTGTTTACAAAAAACCAAATCAGACAATAGTTATAATTTTTTACAAATTTCATAAATATTGTTTAAAGAATATTGAATATTTACTAAAAAAAACATAAGAAACAATAAAAATGTAAGCTAAAATAGTTCTCAAACAAAACTACACTTTTCGAAAACTATAGTTGGCAACCATTGTTAATCTTACTGAACAAAAACTAGCTCTAGTTGATTTATAAACTTTACAGTGATGTACAATAACGTATAACTTTTTATTTATAAAAGTAACCGTGCTCCAATAACATTTTAAATAACAGTTATTATAAAAAATGGTTGAGGCGCCTGAGTTTTTTTATAATACTATGTAATTGAGCCGGACGGAAAAAAAAGAAATGAAATATCATAATATTCTTTAAAATATTCTGATATAAATTTATTTGACATGCAAGAGATTTTAATACCAGTAATAATAATGTATTATCAGGAAGCAGTATTGTATTTGCACTGTAATACAGAGACTGTACATCACCGTAGACATCTCTAGGGCAGTCAGGTCATTGACACTTGCCTGACCTTTAAGGAAAGGGTAAATAACAGACGAAAGGTTTTATCATTTCATAATTAAATTTTTGAAAGTATCCCTGTACGACAACAAATGTTTGTATTGTATCGTAATCATATTTTTAATTCATATTCTTTTTCAGTTTTATTTTAACGCACATTTTTTAAACAGCTAAACACAGTATGTTATGGAAGTAAGAACAGATGCATTTGTCCCAAGAAGGTCACAGGCACTTGAAATATGGCTGTGGAGGTCAAAGCGAACAACTGAAGCCTTCATACACTTTATTTGCATTTAGAAAGTTCCATTGATTTGTACCCAATGAAAACGAAGCATTGTGCCTATGACAATGAATGATCATGTTCCTATACCTTTTGTGGTTTCATAGTAGCCACCAAAGTATGTACCAACTAAAGCTTTTCAGAGAATGTTTACTGAAAAATATATCTCAGACCCGAAGGATCTTGAAATGAACGATCCTTGTGTGAACAATATATATATATATATATATATATATATATATATATATATATATATATATATATGTGTGTGTGTGTGTGTGTTTTTAATTCTCACTTTTGCAATTTAGATAGAAACAAAGTACAAAAAAACTAATTTATGTTATTTAACCAAAAATAAAAATCATGTATCATGTTGTCTCTTCCATTTTATTTTAATTACGATAATTTGTTCGATTTTGTTTTGTTTTGTTTGGTTTTTAACGTCCGACTATTGTGCACACTTGGGCTAATGCAGACGATGGGATGATTTATAGCGTATGAAAATGCCAAGCCCACGCCGGGAATCGAACTCGGGTCAACGGGATGAAAGCCTAGTACGCTATTTACTAGACCACCGAGGCGGCTATATATAATTTGTTCGAAAACACGACAAATTAACATAGCTACTTCTTATCAACATAACTTGAAACTTATTATAGCTTATTAGCAGTTGAATGAAATCAGCTGATCGTCACGAATTAATATAAAACATCTTATGTAATTTACTGTTACGTATTTATCAAAATTAAATTAACTATTCATTTCGTATACTTACATCCGTCAAACTTCTTCGTAGTGTCAGTAGTGTAGTGCTTATCAAATGCTCATCACACGCGCAAGGTCCACGGTTTAATCCCGTACGGAAACAAAGGAAATTTTAATTATATTTAATTAAATATGAGACTTGCGACGCGCAAAATATACCGTTATATATCAATACAAATTTGTGCTCTCGAATCACGCAAAATCCGACATCACAACCAGCCCTAAAACATGGTACATGTTAAAATAAGTTATGTAATAGCTTGAACAAGTTCCATACCCTGCAAAATTGCATCAACAGTTCCTAAATTGCAGCCATTCAAATATTAAATGCTATTTTATTTTTAATTTATATTGTTTTAAAAGGCGAGCTCACCATTGTAATCAGAGTAATAAATCAGCATAAATAAACATTTTGGATTTTAAAAGTCTATTTACACTGACTGCGAGCATTTTAAAAGTTTAATATGTTATGTGTTCGTAATTAATTTGAAAATGTAAAATGGTATTGTATCTATGCCAATTTGATTCAGACTTGGCTCTATGATCCATCTGAAATATTAATTGCCCAGTAAAATTCTTTGCGGGATTTTCAAGAGGGCCAATCTAAATTTAAAAATATATAATAATTACTTTTTTATCTTATAATTTTTATATAATGTTTATAACATCGTAATCAGTGTTAAACACGAATTATTATTTTACATTTTAAAATGCCATTTAAATTTAAAGATCTTAAAGATCTTGCCACTGCCTGTGTTAATTTTTCGTGTAATTTGAAAATGTTTAATAATTTATGCAGATTTTCATATTGATTTTTATGCGAAATCTTTTTTTTTTTGTAGAATAAGATAAATTGTTAGGCTTTTCAATTATTATATAACCAATCCGAATTGAGTATTTCACAGTTTTTACACAATCTTTTCACATAAATTGTATTAAAGTTGGACCTGATTAAAATTTTTATTTGCATTAATAATTGAATTTATCATGTGTTTATCACAAAAGTTCATACTTAACTTGAAATCAGATACCACCCATGTTGGCCTATGTTGCTCCAAGTTACGAATTACTACCTAAAATGTTAATTTATTAAACTTGGAAAATCGTAAAGGAAAACAACACATTGTTCTAGTACATTGTTGTTGAAATTTACCCCTGACATCAATTCGGTTTTCTCTTATTTTCCCCTTAAATATATACATAGTATTACAGAATTGTCATCGTGAAATAAATGACCTTGAAAATTTTTTGACGTTTCAAGTTCTTCAATAAAAAAAATGCTTTTAAAACATAAGTCAGTCTGAACGACGCATGGTAGTGCATATAACTGAAAATATCAGATATTTGGTACGAAGATTGTGATTATTGTAATCCGTAATAAATACTTAAACTATTTTAAATGATTAAACTGATTTTGCTTGGTAAATAACATGTTCGTGTTATTACCTAATATGACAATATTATCAAAAATCTATTAAAAGCTCAAAAGTGCTAACACACACACACACACACACACACACACACACACACGCACACAAACAAACAAACGATTTTGTGCACACAAACACAAAAGCAGTTTGATCAACAATCAAATTAGGTAATAAGTTGAACTTGTTAGTTATCCTGTTAGATATGTTAAACCGTTTTAAAATCGTGGCAATAAAAATAACTTTTAATCTTACACGTGTTTGAAAATTTGATTTGATCTTACTTATTTAGCATTGAAAATTTGAATTGGTCTTACTTATTTAGCATTGAAAATTTAAGATTCTAATTTATTCTTATTTATAAAGTTTATTTTAAAATGAAAACAAATTAAAAGAAATTTTATTAAAATTGTTCGTTGCGTTGTAAGACATAGCCACGTGTCACAAATACTAGTTAATTTTTTTAGATGAATAAGTTTAAAAATTAAGTAGGTCTCCTTTTCACTTATGATCTACCAAATTATGTGGATTTAAATTACTAAATATTTTAATATGTGAGGTAATACAAATATTATCACCGTTTGAATTGCAAGAGAACATTTGTTTATTTTTTTAAAACAATAGAAAATTTTTCTTCAGAGTATAAAAATTTATTAATATGATATTTTTTCTTGGCACATCAGAACAAAACAAGAATAGGAAAGCAACATCTGAGAAAATGTTTGCAATGTCTATGCCTCACATGATTTTCAATACTTTGGTTTCAAACGTGTATTAATAATTAATTATATATTGCCAAATTATTTGGCAATTTTTCTAAATACGATATTTATTACTTATAAAAACAATTTAGAAAGCGAAATTTGTACAGTAACATTAAAGTTTTTATTTAGAATTTTTACACAAATCCGTAGCATCATAAATTATTCTCTCTCTTTGAAGATTAATATTTGGAACTACCTACTGTTATATTCATAACTTATCTTGTCCACTGGGAGCATACGCACGAGTCCATGACGTAAGCGGTACCAAAGAGACTTCAATGCTTGGGAGATTTTCACAAAACGATATACAGTGTGGTTTAAGTAGAGAAACTCTCATGTGTATTTCCGTAATTTATAATAAATGGCGCGTTCAAACTGAAAATAAGACTAGTTGAGATAGGCTTAACTACAAAGTAAAACAAGACATGAATCAAGGTTTTCGTTACCATTTTCTTTTTTAAATTGAAAGGAACAAAAACTTCACGTTACACTACTTAATTGAAGTTCATATCAAAGCCTTTACACTGTGCTGGTGAACTCTACAACAAGTCATTTTTACTCTATTTTTGTATGCGGTCAGTAAGGACATTACTAACTTTTGTAATTTAAATCTTAACCGAAAGCTGTTATACAAAAAAGTTATAAATTTTCTCAAAAAGTGATTTACAATTTGGTCAATGTAGCATTTAACAAACCAAGTTCATTTATTAATTAAAAATGGAGTTTTTAGGAAACCTTTTCTTTGTAAGAGACTTTGTGAATGAAGGTGGGGTTTTCTATTTTTTATTGATAGCTTTCGAAACGATATTTATGGGAAAATATACAACGTGAGAAATGTTTGGTGGGTTTTAGTAGCATTAATTTGTACTAGGAAAAAATAATAAAAAAAGTAAAAAAAATATATTTTCGCCATTTACTCGACAATGGACAAAGGAAATAAGGTGAGGGTTGTTCACTAAGTAAATGTTGGGTAAACAAGTTTAGCTATTCTAATCACGTGCGACCACTCTGCTGCGCACATGCAAGGGTTGAGCAAAACAAACCTTATGTAAACACGTCCGCTATTTGGAGCATTTGTTTCGCTCTCCTCAAATGGCGCATATAACTTTAGAATTATTTTAATTAGAGATTTTTAATTAGTAAATTAAGCTATTGGAGAAGACCTAGACCCTTGTAAAAAACACTGATCCTGATCTCTGAATTATTTGAAGAGGGGCTGTTAATGAGGGTTTGTGTGTGTGTGTGTGTGTGTGTGTGTGTGTGTGTGTGTGTGTGTGTGTGTGTGTGTGTGTGTGTGTGTGTGTGTGTGTATGCGTGTGTGCGCGTTGCGTGTTCTATAACGCTCCCGTTTGCAATTTCAGTACACTCTTATTCAAACTTGATACAAAAATCGACTATGTCTAAATAGTTTAACAGTTAATCGAAAAAAATCAACAGTTTGTAAAAAGTCGCCATTTTGAATTTTTAAAAACACAAAACATTTCCATCTTAAATAAAGTGACTCGGCCATCCTAATCGGAGTTAAAAACTGCATAATGTACCATTCTGTATTTTCAAATTCTGTTTAAATTAAGAAATGTTTTGGAAACGGACAGGGTTAATTTTCCTACTTTCAATGTAATTTGAAACTTTAAAATCCCAATATATGCATATTTTACTGCTGATGTTGATGGTGATTTAATAATTTCAAAAGAGTAGCTTACAGACAAATACTTTTGTAAATTCGCTTCTATCACTTCAGCGAGACAAATGAGTGCAGCGATTATTTCAATGAATTAATTTACAACAATAATTTGTCTCAAAAATACAAAGTAACTGTAAGCATGAAACACACTTTTTGCTTAGTATCAAGTGTAAAATTTGATTAAGCAGTATCAAGGAAATTATGTTAACAAAACTATTATAACTTAAAGTATCACATTTTAAATTTTACTTTAAATAAACTGAACATTTCAAAAATATACACCACACACAGCTGGCTCGCTGAAGTAATTGGAGTGCTGAAATAAGCATATTTCCAAAAGAAACATCACATTAAATCAATTATGTATTATTTATCATTTCGTGGTATTTTACGAGGGTTGATCAAATATAAACGAGACTGATTTTTTTAAAAATGTATTGCTTACTTACAAATTATTCTTGATACAACTTATTTTTCTACATAGTCTCCCGCACGAGTAACACATTTTTCCCACCGGATTGGAAGTTTTTTAATTCCATCTTCGTAAAAAGTTCTCGGGCGTTCATTGGGCCATTGGAGCACGAAGGTCTCCACCGCAGAATCGTCTTCGAAACGCTGGCCTCCAAGCGCCTCTTTGAGTGGCCCAAACAGGTGATAGTCGCAGGGTGATAAGTCTGGACTGTATGGGGGATGTTCCATTGGTTCCCAGCCAATTTGATCGAGTTTAAGCCTCGTAGCGTTCGCCGAATGTGGTGGGGCATTATCGTAAAGAAGAATGACGTTTCTCGCCGGTTTAGATTTCCTTTTCCTACGAAAAGACTGTTTTGCGGCCTCTAAAACATCGCAATAATATTGTGCATTTATTGTGCGTCGTTGATGGAGGAAATCGACGTGAAAAATACAGTGATTGTCGAAAAATACAGTGGCCATTACATTTCCCGGCCGACGATCGTGATTAGGCCTTCAGGTTTTCTACTGCTTCCCGTCCTTCGGCGAATTCCTTGTGCCAAGCAAAAACGCGAGCTCTTGACAGGGTCCTGTCCCCGTATTGAGCCGTCAATCTACGAAAGATTTCAGTCGGATTGACCCCCTCCTTGGCCAAAAACTTAATAATAATTCTCTGCTCCACGGAAACGTGCACTTCACTCTCACTCATTGTATAGTTTTATACTGAAGGGTCCGAATGGAAATGTTGCCCGTCTACGCCCGTCCCAAACCTCCCAGGCTACCTGAAACCCCACCCTTTAGAGTTCAATGTCCAACGGAAAAGTTTTTAGAAAGTCAGTCTCGTTTATATTTGATCAACCCTCGTATAACATAAAACTAAAGAAACCTGCCCATTCTCAACTCACAACCTACTTTAATTAATATTGTTTTCATACTCGTAAATCTCATTTCTCAATATTATTTTGTAGGTTTTAACACTGATTACGTCAGTGAAATTAGATTTGCAAAAATGTGCGATTTTATTAGGGTCTCGAATGATAACATTACGAATGACTATGTTTCGCTATATAAAGAACTTTATCAAACATCTATTTTTATGTCTAATTTAATCCAAACGAACCAAACTTGCGTCTGATAGCCCCATTCCCCAAAAATGTTATATACAATTTGAGTAATCTGGTGTTAAGTTTAGATGATGCATTTCCATCTTGGTTTATTGATATGTTTCAGTAACTAATTTTGGAATAGAAATTCGTCAAAACTAGTATACTTTTTCCATTCATATAACCTCTATATGATGACTGTTTTTAAATGTAGTGCATAATGCCTAATGAGGATGAGGGATCTGTTTTAACAGAAGGGATAAATCAATACAAGTAACTAACTGCGTCTAGAACCCCCCAGCCTTAAAGTGCGCAGTTCAGAGATGCAGGATTGACCGTTGCTTTAGCCATGTTGACGAGCGAACCATGGTACAGTAAGCTTCATAACTGAAGTCAATGTATGAGAAAAATCTGAAAAAAGGATGTGAAATGAAACATTTTCCTGTTCAGGAAGTTATTAAATAAAAAACAGCTGGTGAATTTATTTTCATTTATTAAAATTTCCAGTGCTAATTTATGCAATTTTTATTTCTATTCATTTTAGCAAAATCAAATTTTCTAATGCGTGTAACATATACATTTGTACTAAAATCTTTTCCAGTTTTTTTCCCAACAGTGGTTTCTGTAAGCACGGGGGTGGAGACTAGCTGCACCTATTGAGAGGATTTAGACGTCCCTCGCGGTACCCAAGTCTAAAAATCACTTACACTTATAACATTACACTTACGACTTTAACACTTTACACTCACACTTACATTTAGGGAGGCGATAATAGCCTCAATGTGCTTTTCGTCTTAAAATAACACATACAAAAAAACTCGAACTTTAAATATACACGCAGTTTTTCTTTTTTGTACATTTGATTTTATTTATGGAAATTTTAACGCAATAGTGCAAAGTTTGAGTATTGTTTTAGTAACATTACTTTGTTCTCCGACTCACTGAATATAACTTCCAGTGAAGGCAATGGCGTCGTATTTGTTTAGGATAATGGGTGGATTTAATTAAGAGATTACTTTTAAAAGATAAACACATTATTTTGGAAAGTTTTCAAGTGTCGTTGCCAGAGCGAGCGAGGGGAGTTAAATAGCTCAATGATTAGTGCACAAACCTTTTATTCTTTCTTAAAGAAGTGTAAAAAGTGCCCTGTAAACAAACTGCTCACTGAAGCGTATTTCCTTGAAATGACAATATTTACTAACACTATACACAAGAAACAATTCGTTATGAAAATATAAAAAAATATATTTGTTTTCTTTTAAAAAATGCGAATTAATTACACTTAACCATTTTGAAATAATTTGTTGTTTTTATCTTAAACTTCTGGAAGAACATTGTTATTGTCATCAGTGTTAAAGTCTAATTAAATTAAAACTAATATTAATTGTTATTATTGTTTTGTAAGATTTAATTAAGACTTTATATCTTACAAGAGCTGGAATTTTTTTTCAGGCTCAAGGCGAAAAGCACATTGAGGCTATTATTACCTTCCTAAATGTAAGTGCGAGTGTAAAGTGTTAAAGTAATGTAGTGTTGTAAGTGTAAGTGATTGTTAGACTCGGGTACCGCAAGGGACGTCTAAATCCTCTCAATAGGTGCAGCTAGCCTGCACTTCCATGCGGAGACAAGAACCTGAAGATATTCAATTTAACCATGGTAGATATCAATTAAATCGGAACAATTTAACAATGTTAATTTTATATTTTAATAAATCTATACGAAAATAAACTTAACTTTATTTGTTAATAGTTTTATGAACAGATACAATTTGCCTAAATAAATCTTACAAACTGTTTCTAAACGTGGTGTAGCGTTAAAAGAGAAAATTATGATATGTTGTTCGAGAAATTGTGCCGTAGGAATATATTTATATACCCAAACTTGCGTTTTAAGTCGCAGGCTCGAGACGAGATACTGGAGTTCTAAAAGTAATCTTTTCTTTACCATTAACGCCGATTTCTAGTCTGACTGTAACAAAGGTTAAGCAAAAAATATCGTTGATTTTTAAAAGATTTTTCAATAAATTCAACAAATATTTTGCGTATATTTGTTTCCAACAAATTAAAACTATGGGAAAATCGGATTTATAGTAATTCAATTTGCTCAAACAGTTTTTAATTAGCTTAATGTACAATCTAATACAAAAATAACTTCTGGTACAGAAACTTTTGAGAAATAAACACTTCCAAATGCGTGCCCTGTTTCATATTTTAACCAAAATTAAAAATTCATAAATCGCAATAAAAAAAACTCTGTATGGTTTCAGGGTTTATTATTTTATTTATTTTCTAACAGTATTTTTAAAATAAATTTTCATATATTACTAAAAATGTGAGCAAATTTGGACCAATTTTTAAAAATTATGTCGATAATTGGTTTTGTTAATCGAACCGGATTCTTAATCAAGATATGAAAATTTCTCGTTCATTGTAATAGTAATACAGCCAAGTATCTTGGCATGACACTTGATACAAAGCTGAAGTGGAAGGAGCATGTAAAGAAAAAGAAAGAAGAACTCAATATAAAATACAGGCAACTTCCCTGGTTGCTTGGACGAAACTCTGAGTTGTCCATTCATAACAAGCTATTAATTTACAAGCAGGTGCTGAAGCCTGTATGGACCTATGGCATCCAAATCTGGGGCTGTACGAAAGAAACTAACATGATGGTTATTCAGAAGTTTCAAAATAAAGTCCTTCGAGGATTAGTTCAAGCTCCATGGTATATTCGTAATAGCGATTTACACCGGGATTTAAAAGTGAATTCAGTAAAAGAAGAAGTGAGGAAGGTGGCTTTGAGGCATAAACAACGTCTCCTAGTTCATGCTAATCAGGACATGAAGGACATGACTGGCACATTTAATAACGAGATACGCCGCCTCAAGAGAATCAAACCTTGTAATAGTGATACGAATTTTAGACATTTAAAGAATAAATTCGGTTCAAACATATTACACAAATAATCTTCGTCATTTAACTTTTTTCACTAAAAATGCTCTTCGTAACACAACCGGTTTAATACCTAAAACGATGTAATTTTTCAATATTGGTTCTTCCTATTTTTCTACGACATAAAGCCATTTTACGACATTTGTCTTTGAAACTCCTCCATGTCTCTAGTACAGAACATGATGTTACAAGAATCGGTGAATCCTACCCCTACGTAAGCTTCTGAACCAACTTCATTTTCAACCACTCGGAAGGAATAAGAACCAATGTCCACTTTCTAATAGTCCTTCCATAGGGATAGCCCCATCCACACGTCGAGAAAATACTAATGTGGGAACGTTAAGCCGTCCGTCCCCAACCTGCAATGGAAGTGAGAGACGAAGTCGAACTTCTAAAAGACCGCCTATAAATTTCTACCGTGAACGCAAACTAAGAAGAGAGAATATGGTAGGAAAGGGGCCTTCCATTAAATTTTGAAAGAGAAGACTTACTTCTCGGGGACCTTTTTCGATGAGAAACATAACCAGTGTTTATGGACTAATCCAATACAATATTTATGGATTATAGAGCTGCGACCAGGGCTGATAGAAAGTCAGTACGAATAAGACTACAGGACATAAGCCTAAACAAAGAGAAACAGAACTCTGTTAGAAGACAACTCAGAAGAATCATGAGGCAACTCATTATGTAGCACTGTTGCTTGAGGGTACATCTAAACGGGAATACCCTGTTTGTTTCAATTACTATAATAAAACTATGTGTAGGGTAAGCAAGATGGATTAAGGTAAGCATGAAGCAGGTTACATAATTTACTAATGTGAGGCTCTTGCCAGCAGGAGGCGAAAATTGCTTAATGTCCAAGACTCTAAGCTAGGTTCTTGTCAAAGCTGGTCAGTCAACTGATCAAATTTAATGATGGAGGTAGTAAACTGAACTCCAAGAAATCTATTTTTGCAATAAATACACCAAATCCTATATCTTTTAATAGCCGATCAACCAATCAATTAATTAAATATTTTATATAAAATAAAATTACTGTTTGAAAATAAGTAAAAAAACCGTCGATGGGCAGGATTTATTTTTCATTTTTAATTTCATTTTTGAACCGTAAATTTCTTCTATTCCAAATTTGCTAAACTGAGTTTTGAATCACCTTGACATAGGCCTATATTTTAAAATTTGTTTGAACCAATTTTAAGAAAATTAGTTTGGTCAACGGGTTTTTCAGTGGTCTCAATTTGTGTTTAACAGCGACTTTTTATCTCTATGAAACCACTTATGAATTTAATTCAAACCACTTTGATTAAAACTATTAGAAGGTAGGAGCTTCAATCATTTTAACAAAATTAAAACTTACTCTGTGATTTGGGAAAATGAGAACTACATTTCAAAATTAAAGGAAATTAACGGACAGAAATCCAAGGAAAAACCTTTCCTTCAAAGTATAAAGTACTTCAAAACCTAAATGTCGATTTTTCTATTTCTAATGATTGCCAAACCTTTTTATACTTTCCATAGTAAGAACGTAAATATGTAAACTGAAAACAAAACGATCACAAATTCAATAAACATATTTCCTTTGCGTAAAAGTACAATATTCTTAGAAACTTTTAAATATATGTTATTAAATATTTTCTTATATACTGCATACTCCCATACTGCAATGATTTAATGTATTTTACAGTTTAATATTAAATAATTATAGTTACAATACAGTGTCCCTGAAGAATATGACACTTGTAGGCTATATTACATTTCACGGCAGGAAGTGGACAAGAATAGAGTAGCGCAACAATTGAGACGTGTTGAACTCTAGTTGGCGAAAGTTGTTGCAGCAGTTCGATTTACCTTTCAATTCAGTTCTAATTAGATTACAACTCAAGTCTCAACTTTATTTTAACTTATTTAAATCGAATTATCCCGCTTAAGAAATCCAATCACATTAGCGTCTCCCTGATCGAAGTAAGAAACGTCGAGAATTTAATGAAAATAAATTGAAAAAATCCACAAAAAAATACTGTTTCGATTTAAACACTAATTTGTGAATTCGATTTTTCCCGAAAATACCCCGAATGAGCGTTTCATTTTCCAGTATAACTGATGAAACTTATTTATCACTCAACTGAACTGTGCAAAATATTTCGACATGCAAACACAT
Source organism: Callitettix versicolor (assembly GCA_022606455.1). Lineage (NCBI taxonomy): Eukaryota > Metazoa > Arthropoda > Insecta > Hemiptera > Cercopidae > Callitettix > Callitettix versicolor. The sequence continues at coordinate 68,512,647 of CM040189.1, forward strand.
TTATTACTACTTTAGAATAATAAAAAATGCGACAAATTAACCCTTCATTAAAAATCATCCCTACTGTTATTATTGTAAATATAAGTTGTCAGTTATTCCTTAATATTTTTCATATGTTTATATTATTACAGACTTCGACGCTGATTACTATAGTGAAATAAAACTTTCAAAATGAATGATATTTAGTAGCAATTTTTACGATTTTGAATTACCACCATTTATAAACAGATTTTTCTGCATATGTCTGTCCAATTTGTCCGACTTTGATGCCACTTTTGAATTAAATCTGACCACAATTGTGATATAAAATTGGTGCTAACACACTAACACATACATACACACAAACGGACACCATTACACGTAAAAACCAATATTAAACTCGTCACACAAATCTACGAGCCTTCAAAACATGTTCTAAAAATCAGGATCGGTGCACATTTCGTATCCTTATTTCAGTATTTTACGAAATGGTATCTGTAATAGTTAATCTTCCAATAAATTCGATAATAACATAGAGTTAAGATTTAAATTTGATACACTGACACAAATTTTCTTACAAATTACCATTAAAAGAAATTTTAAATACTTTTAAAATAAATAAGGTTTTTTAAAACAGTGAATGGTTTAACGACAACGATTTAGCAGGATAACGAAATAGTACAAATTAAATTTCTGATCACTTTATGCGCCGATGAATAAAATTGAACCAAAATTATCGACGTTGGAGGGATAATAACCAAAATGTGTTCAACTCCTCACGTTATTTTATTTTTTTGGTTTTACTTTTTATGTTTTTTACGTTATATATTTTTTGCTTTTTTAGTTTTATTATTATTAACGTCCATAAGTTACGTTAAACTACATAACTTATGACCTCAACTAACCACCTTGAGGTGCGCAGTTCCATGCGACAGACAGACCGGTGTCTTAGCTACCTTGACCATTGAGCCCCTGTCTAAAGGTCAAGATCGATGCACATTTGATGTTTCTGCTTTTATTGCTGACAACGAAAGTGAACTCAGCTTCAGAAATAAGTGTTTTATAAAAACAATTTTTGATGTGGTTGTATCATTTTTTTAATCACTGCCACAATGGCATTGCGTAATGTTCATTTTGTCTGTTTCCTTATTAAAAGTTGCAGGGCACAGACACCCAGTGCGCATCCAGGTCAACTTCAGATGCTCATAAAGAAATTAATTTTATTGTTTTCGTTTAAACAAATCACTTAAAGAAAGAGCTTTTATAACTACAATTAAGTTTCCGTTATTCTTCTATTAAATAAATATTTGTATAAAAGGACTTAATTATATACATTTAATATTACTTTTCGCTATAATTTAGACCTAATATAAAGATTGTTAACGCTTTAGTTAAAAAAAGTCCGCTTTTGTGTCTGCCAGTATGTCAATTCAAAATTGAAAAAAAATAATTGAACAGTTTTGATGAAATTGTGTTAGCAAATTTACTTTGGCCATACAAATCTATCGTAATAAATTTTAATTTTTTGAAAACAATTGTTGAACCTGTTTTTTCGATAAAATAAACAACTTAAAAATCAGAGATTTTCATAATCGGTTGTAACTATTATGATCAAATTGTTCCCATACATTGTTATACATACGGGTTTCCATTAATATATACGAGTTGCTTTAATTGCAAATAATTTGTCTCTAAGACTATAGGAAAACCTGAAATGTAGTTGCCGATTTTTCAAATTCTGTTCATAAAATTTACAGTTTTGACCAAATATCAAGATTCTTTATTTTCATAAAGTCAGTAAAATTTTAAATTTAAAAAAATATGATTCAATAGTTAATAGGGAAAACAAAAGTTAATACCGACCACAGTGATTCATTGCAGTCATGTCTAAGTCCCGGCCTTGTTGACCGTTCTGATAGCCTTCCTTATTTTTCAATTCCTATTATTAGTTCACACTCTCTTTATACATATTTATATATCGTGTTTAAATTTTCAAACGTTAATAAAATACTTTCTATTCATTCACTCAAGTTCAAATACATTTTTTTAAACCTATAGTAGATGATACTTGATGTTAATACAGTTTTTCAAATATTAATTCATTAATTAAATTTAATTTTATATGGGAGAAAATATTCCTCTTATATAAGATATTTAGCAGGATATAAATTTAGAAATAAATTGTCGGCCTATGTAGATATTGACTTAAACATTTTTTTGTATTACTACTTCAATGAGAATTTGTTAAATAAATGCATTAAATCCTAAAAGTCTATACATCATTTCGCCTATCTTTTTCTTTATGTATATTTTTAAATGCATTGACAATACCTATACTCGTAGACTATGCGTTTGCTTGAAATTGCAGTTTAATAATTTCAGTCTAACTACAGACTTTGTACCTAATAGTAATTAGTAAGCTGCATGAGGGTTAGCTTATTGCTCGACAATAATAGCATTATAATTACTTCTAGGATTAGCGTAGAGCAGTGTGATCAACGACGTCGAGTTTCAGTTAATTTTCCTTAAAAGTAGGCTACACTTTTTTCATAGAGAACAATTTAATGTAAACGTTTCTTAGGTAAATGAAAAACAGTTGAAATAGTAATTTAAAAAAAAAAAAATCTGCGCCTGTATTGTAAAAAATAGGCATAACGAAATTTGCTCAGTTGGCGTGCATTGGTTCTTTTAAAACAAAATTTCAAACGTACAACTGAAAATGGTTTTGTTACCCAAGATGTCTATTAAATATAAAAATATTAAATTTTATTATTTATTTACAAATTCATTATTTGGAGCCTACGTAGGCTAAGCGTATCAGGAATTTTGAAAACTAACTATGAAACACAGCCTCACTCTTCTAAACTTAAAAAAAAGTATTAAGCTTTTAATACTTTTTATTAATCTAATTCATATTATATTTCTGAAAGTTTGTGTGTTTGTTTGTTTGTTAGTTATTCAATCACGATTTAACCATTGGACCAATTGAGATGAAATTTGGTACGTATATGGTTTAAGTATCACAGATACATAAGGCCTATTCCCGTTTTACATAACGTCATTATACTACTTACCCAGCCCAAAATAATTATCAGTTTTTAGTTTTGTAATATCTGTTAACTATAGTTAGGTTTAATTACTGTTTACTGAACATGAGATTTAGGCACCTGAGATGGACATAGATCTAATCCCATTTTACAAATCTTAATCTATGTTTTATTTATTGCAAAAGTATTGTTTTTAATGTTACATTTTCATCTAATAATCACAATCTGGTATTTTTCATTTAAGACTATTCAATGTTTTTAAAGCAGAGTGCAGAATATATATATTATATACAATTTTATTAGGATACTTTAATTGTAAGGTAGTATATATATATATATATATATATATATATATATGTAATTACATTATATGAAAAAATGGTAAATATGCAGTGCAGCATCTATTGGAGTTTTCGATATTTTTCTTACTAAAATGCTTTATTATGTGCCCAAAAGCAAAAATCCAAAATATGAAAGCAGGAGAAGTACGATAAAAATCGAAAATAAAAGTGACCAACATAACCTCAAAATTGCTACCGGCGAAAATCGGTACCGTGTTGTACTGATTTTAGACGTATTTTTATTGTTTTACGGATCTACAGATCAGTAAAACAATAAAAATACGTCTAACACGGGTTTGGGTGATAGGAAACCCATTTTTTAAAAGAATAGTGACGCGGTTGTTCACCTAAGTGACAACCTAGGTCAAAAAACCTAAGTGACGCGGTTGTTAGGCCTAACACGGTGATGCGTGAAAAAACCTTTATATTTTTTTAAAGATTATTTGGCTACATATCCTAACTGTCACGGTTGTTAGGCCAAACACTGTGATGCGTAAAAAAACCTTTATATTTTTTTAAAGAATACTGCATATCCTAACTGACACGGTTGTTAGGACTATCACGGTGATGTGTGAAAAAACCTTTAAATTTTTTAAAAGAATACTAAGTATATTAACTGACACGGTTATTAAGCCTAACATGGTGATGTGTAAAGAAACTTTTATATTTTTTTAAAGAATACTACATATCCTAACTGATATGATTGTTGGGCCTATCATTGTGATGTGTTAAAAAAACCTTTATTTTTTTAAAGAGTTTCCAAACCTTAACTGACAAAGTTGTCAGGCCTAACATAGTGATGCGTGATAAATCTTTATATTTTTTTAAAAAATACTCCATAAGCTAACTAACATAGTTGTTAGGCCTAACACGGTGATGCATTAAAAGAACCTTTATTTATTTTTTTCAAAAGAGTACTCCATAACCTAACTGACACGGTTGTTGGGCCTAATATGTGTGTTATACATGTTATTAGGCCTAAAACGGTGATGTGTAAAAAACTTTTATTTTAAAAGAGTACTCCATAACCTAACTGACACGGTTGTTGGGCCTAATACGGTTATACATGAAAAAAACTTTATAGTTTTTTTAAAGAGTACTCCAAAACTTAACTAACACGGTTGTTGGTCCTAACACGGTTATGCATGATCTTTAATGTATATTATGATTGCGGACAAAGCCGTGACGAGTAACAGCTAATCATATGTATTTTATTTCTGAAAGTTTGTTTTTGTTTATTTGTTTGTTATTCAAATACAAGTTAACTACTGGACCAAATGCGATTTCATTTGGTGTGAACACGTTTTAGGTATCTGAGATAAACACAATACTTTTCCAGTTTAATTGTATAATAATGACTTTTTAATAATACTGTATTTTACTAAAATATGACATGACCCTGTTTTAGCGTATCGAGTAGCAAAAATTTATGTCTTTGCCGAAAACCATAAATCATAAATCATATAATATTGTATATAGCAATATATTAAAATGAAATGACCTATTCTGATTTTGAAAATTGACTATAAATTTTATTGCTTACATTATAATTGCTGGCAAAGCCGCAAAGGGTAACAGCTAGTTTAAAATAAAAACAAATTGTAGTGTGTGTGTGTGTGTGTGTGTGTGTGTGTTTCAACGTCCGCTTTCTGGGGTGTCCTGTTCTTCAAGGGAGATGCTAGGGCACCATTCGTCAACTGCCACTCTCTTAGCCTAACATTAACAACCCCTCCTACTCTTTTGTGTGACGGTTGAAAGAAAATTTTTCACAACCACAATTTCAGTTAAGCTAGCGAAATAAATTTCCTAAACTCCTCAGGGACCTACCTTGTCGTGAACACTATGTTGGCAGTTTTCGTTCTGCTCGTAGTCGTTTATCTTCCAGAACTTACTCTTTCCATTTTTTTTTTTTTTTTTGCCTCCGGCCAGGAATCTTTGCCTGCCAACACTAGATGCTATGTCCCTTATTTAGGATAATTAAAAAATCCCTTGAGTTAAAGATTTAACTACGTTGTTAAATTAAAACTTGCCTTTGGAATTTGAGAAAACTTGGTTTCTGACAATTCTGGCTAATTATTGATTTGATTACCTTCAATATATTCAAGTGTATACTTTATTCAATTTTAAGACTCTGTGTTTTAAAGGATTTATCTAAACAAATTTCATCCGGTTTCAATTATCCATTTCCTAAGTTAACTATTAACATGAAATCTTATTCATTTTGTACAAGGATACATTTTTTTTCTAATATTAAGCTGATTACAGATTTAATCATGCAAAGTTTTCTTCACGTAATACATTACCAATTTTATTCCTTTTAAATTTTCAAATTATTTTATTTTAATTTTACTTATTAAATTTTTTTTCTTATGTTAAGATATTAAAGATTATGTCCTTTAATTTATTTTTGATTATATTATATATATATATATATATATATATATATATATATATTAGAAAATGTTATTATGTGTCTAGTTATAACCTGTATGATTTTGTTTACCTTGAATTGTATTATAATTATTTTTTTTTTACAAATTTACTTTAAGTAATATCTGATTAAAGTTTATGGTTATAATTACTAATTCATTTTTTATAGTAGGGTATTTAGTGTTTAAAACAAAACATGCCTTCTGACCACTGATTCTTCTACTGTTGAAATATTTACATATAAATAGGTAGGTCATCATTCCTATACCTTTCTATTATTTCTAACCACATCTATTAAATATATAACATATGTTTTAATAGTATCAAATCAAACAATACATTCACAGCTTATGATTAACTATTTCTTTGCCATGAATAGTTTACTGCAAGTTGATTTTGAATTTATGTAAAAAATGTTAATTGAAAATTTTAAAATAAAATCTGTATTTAATTTTAAGACAAGAATTGTCATTTGTAAATGTGAATTGTAATTTTTGAAATTTAGAACTATATAATGTTATAAATCGGTAACATATACAATAATAACTCTCAACCTACATGTTTGGTCACTAACTAGTATTCTTGGACTGGAATCCTTTCTGGGAGCTGATGAGGTGCCGCTGCTCACCAAAATCGGTTGCGTTGAATTTCCTCCCAATCCTTCGATGTTCTTTGGATGGCACATCTAGCATGCTCGATGTATGTCAACAGCAATGACGTCATAATATATTTCCGCTTAAAACTGCATAAAATCGTAACTTACAGTAAAAAATGTAATCTTCCGAGGGAGAATATTTGTTACTTAAATTAATAATAGGAAAAAAATAAAAAACATTACATTAATGGGGCAAGTTAAACAGCATAAATACCGTTAAAATTAACAGTTTATGTTAAAATATTCCTAAAATCAAGATATTTCTTTGTAATATCAAAATTATTTTGATATTACATTTATAAATTAAACCTACTCAACAACAATCAATTATCAAATAAAATAACGTTTTCTGGAGCTCAAACACTCGGACTAAAAAAGAATATATTGTAAAAACGCATTTTAACAAAACACTAAACACTTCACTAATCAAAGCAAGCACAAATAAATTGTATAACTACTAGTACCGTAAGTCGTGTTAAAAACACAAAACATAACCTCAAAACTTGTGACCGGTTGACGGCTGCCGACTAAATTAAATTGTGGGCGGGGCTGTGTGGAACGTTTACTTCACCGAGTTAATAATGGCCGATTGTTGTGCCACGTCTGTGAAGAACTATTACGTCATCATGTCAACAGTTTGTTTGTCTAGAATTATTAACTTTGGCGCAACTGTTTCGCTGACGCAGTTAGTTAAAATATGCACATGTAAACGTATTCAATACATTTTTTATTTTAAAATAAATTGTGCAAAAGCATTTCACAATAATTGTTTTTTTCACATTCAATTAATAATATTTACCCGAAAACGTGGTTCCAAAACTGACGAAAACAATCAGAAAACCGAAATAATTTGTTTAAAAAAAGTTCAGATTTTTTTATAAATTTTGGTTTTATATGTTTAGAATTGTGATACAATTTGGAGTACTTTTCAGTATTTAGTCTACTGTTTTAGAGTAAATCGAAAAAATACACAAATCGGTTAGTGTTCATTTTCATTTCTTCCAATTTAATCTTGAACCATAAATAATTTCTTTCAATTAATATTAGCTATGCTGGCAGTTATGCTTAACCAGAAAATAGAGCGAAAATTGATAAATTAAGAAGATTTTTTGGGTGGTTTATAGTTTTTAAACAGTACTCTTGGGTAATATAATATGCATTTTGTTTGACTAATTATATTCTACATGCGAGTAAAATTTGATTAGCCTGTAGACTACCTTTAGACCAGATTTTAAAAAACCGGTGAGAATACGTTATTGTATCTTGTATGTACTTTTTAATTCTTAAGTGCTAATTTATGCAGATTCAAACGCTGATTATGATGGCAAAACAGGTTTTAGAAATAGTGTAAAGTAAGACTTATTGTTATTGTTTCCTAAAGGAAATTTTCCCTCCTACTTACCGAGTTGTTTGTATTTAAGGACTTAGAAAACGTAGATTGTTTACTGTTATTATAGGCCCTACTTTGTAAGCACTTACGTAGGGAAAAGTTAAAAATGCTCTTATATCCTTAAATTATTCTAAAATACATAAGAGCACTCATAGCTCAGTCGCTAAGATAACGGAGAGATCGGTAGAAATCAGATTAATGCTCAGATCTTTAATGTTCGAATCTAATTACTATTTCTTAAAGATAGTTTTATTTCTATGTGCTACATCGAATTTCCATCTAACTGACAAAATTTGTAAGACAAAAAATCATTTTTGAAACAATTTATGTTCCACAGTTGAAGTCAGAACCAGCATATTTGATCTGTCCCTTTGTTACAACTGTCTGCAGAACATAGACCTACAATACGAATAAAAATACATAAAATATTTTCATAAGAGATGTGTCTCTTATACCAGTGTCTTTCGTACATTATAAATATTGAAAAATACCAGACATGCGACTTCCATTAACTTAAAAGAACTTCTATAAATAGAAACAAAGCAGTATTGTTCTTTATTAAGTACAAAGAGGACTTTGAGGTTAAAAATGTTACGGAGTTCAAACAGTAGCGTAAAGGAGACAGAAAAACATTTTTTGAATTATTGATTTTGAAATCAAAAAGAAAGAAATACAAGTCACAGCGAGATGAATACATAAAATTACACTTCTCGTAATCACAATTACACTGGAGCGAGTGAAGAGATTCAGTGAGGACTTTGATAACAGTTACAACTGAAATAATCGGGCAACGTAGCTGTTTTGATAATCTCACGGAAGTGAATTTCAAGATTGTTTACCCAAATCGTTTTGAAAATCTGATTTCATTATTAAATTCAACGTTAAAAAAGCAACAACTATACTAGAATTTTCAAAATAACTATTAAATACGAAAATATACCCGAGCTACCGTCACATTCATTTCCGACTTTTCAAATGAATTCGAAAATTATATGTACCGAATTATGCACAATTTTTAAGATAAATGCATTAAGAACTTGGCGAGAGCATATATGTTAAAATGGAAAAGGGCTGGATTAGTAAGAAGAATTGAAGATCACCTTTGGGTGAAACTAACTATAGAATGGATTCCCAGAGACAAGCAGAGAAAGAAAGGAAGACCAACGCTACAATGAAAGGATAAATTAGTAGAGAAAATAGGTTACGAATAGAACACGAAGCAAGGAGAAGAGAGCTGCGGTCCGGAGTTCTCTTCCGTCTGTACGGGTATACAGACTTTATATTTTCGAAGAAAAACAAATATTATATGAATGTCTAATATTTATCATTATGCCCCGCAGGGGGGGTGCAGACTAGCTGCACTTATTTAGACTAGGGGATTTAGATGCCCCTCGTGGTACCCGAGTCTAAGACTCACACTTACAACACTACACTTACGATTTTAACGCTTTACACTTACACTTACATTTAGGGAGGCGATAATAGCCTCAATGTGCTTTTCGCCTTAAAATACCAACAAAAACAATTACTCATTGTATCAGTTTTTCTATTTTGTATTTAGGTTTAATACCATTTGAAACCATTGCTTTGTCCCCTTTATAGCAACTTCACCTCCAAAAGGAGAGAAATTTGTTCTTTAAAATAGAATGCAATTAAAGTTTTATTATTATTATTATTAAGTACTAATTTATACATAAATAAAACAAAACTATTAATTGTTTTGATGTTTTAAATGCTCTTATTTTTAGAGGGATTTTGCGTTTAAACGTATTGGAACGGATTTTCCAGTGAAAAATCGTGTTCAAACTATTATACCATATAACATAGGAATAATTTTATAATTAAAACAAACATTTAGTTTATATATATATATATATATATATATATATATATATATATATATAACAGAAATGTTAGTTACCCCTCAAATGTGATCTAAAGGTCATTGTCGCCACTCATTTCAAACTTTCAATTTGAATCTTACCACTGAAGTCCTAAAAACTCATTTTCCGATCGAAATTCGCTAAAAAAGAGGTTACGTCTAACTTAAACAGAAATAATTACGAATATAGCTATCTTGAAAGACCTGATCAGAACAAATGTCCAAAAGCAGACAATATTTAGGCCTAATCCGACGGTTTGTTTCCGTATTTTCAATCAATTTTTAAAAATTTTAAAACACCCCCATATTAAAATTTTAACAATAATTAAGATTATAGATTCAGTATTAAAAAAGGTTCATGATAGCGCTCTTTCTCTTTCTCTCTCTCTCTCTCTCTCACACACACACTCAGTCTTTCTACTTCTTTTTTCTTCTTATTATTAATAATATTAGGCCTACTGTTAATTTATTGTTTTTTGTTGTTTATTTTTGTTGTCTTTTTTGTTGTTTTTATTTTGTTGTTTTGTTGTTGTCATTGTCGTCGTTATTGTTGTGTTTTTGTTTTTTATTGTTGTTGTTGTTGTTGTTGTTGTTGTTTTTGTTTTTTGTTGTTGTACTTGTTTTTGTTGTTTTTGTTGGTGTTGTTGTTTTTGTTGTTGCTGTTATTGTTGTTAATTTTATTTTATTTGTTTAAAGTGTTTAATTAATTTATTTTTTATTATAATAAATTGTTTTTTTAAGTTGAAAAGAAGAACTAATATCCCTAACGTCACATCAAATAAATTTATTTATTTATTCTCGCTTTCTCTTTCTTTTTCTCTTTCCTTTCCCTTCTTTTTCGCTCTCTCAATCTGTCACTTTATTTTATATAATAACCTTAAATGAGACACAGTTCCTTAACGTCCTCACAAAATATGATATTTTCTCAAACGTTCATTACTTCCCTTTGCTCTTTGATTTCAAACAAAAACGTTATTTTGACTATTACTACTGGTAGTTTTAAATACCGCCAGTAAACAAATAATGTTGTAGCTCAAGTTTAGAAATTTTCGACATTAGGCCTACTCTTTAAGCGCTATATATGTGCTAATGACAGAAAGAAACTAGCCCACTATTATTATGTTTGTATTCATTTGGGATTTAAAAATAAATTGAAAAACTAAATATGTTTTAAAAGTTAAAATAAAATATTACTTGTATCAAAGTCAAGATTGAGTCTGGAAATGTTTTATTATTTTTTTTACTTTGAGTTTCGAAATAAACCCATCATTAGTAAAGCTTTAAAGTTGTTTCCGGATTGAAAGTTTTTCGTTAGGAATAAAATTTTCATTTAAAAGAAAGCAGATTACAACTTTTAAGCGGCTTTATTGGAAAAGCTGAAGCCACGAAAAATTATTTTTATAATCAAACTCTGAGAAATAAATAGAGCGAAAAACTGCGCAAAACTTTCTTAATCTATTTAAACTAGGAGAAACAATGCTCGCTGCGTTCACTCTCAACGTTTTCTACGCGCATAGATTCCTAAAACAAATTTTAAACTTCTAAAAAAACAGACATAGTTCAGAAAAGTTTAGGAAGCTTTACATTTTCAGTTCCTACAAATTAAAAATATTCAGTAAAATACTTTTAAAACTACTTTTTGTTATCCGCTGTCAGACATTTTTTGTTTTACACAGAAATACATTTTAGAATAACTGTATAATTATATAAAGAATGTATGTTTAAATATAATGAATTAATTTTAAGAAAGGGATAACTCTCAAAAGAGATTTTTGCAGACAGATGCACTTTATTCACTTAAGCTGAGCAAATTTCATGCATACTAATAAATTAATTACAGGGATCACTACAACATCGCATACCTATTATGCTGCTTCTCAATATACGAGGTGTATTCAGAAATTAACGAGGATTTTTAAATTTCGCGGGCTTGAAGAGTCCGATTGTCAAATATTTTTTTTTATTATGTTGGTATACATGCCCTTAAGTATGATAAAACTTTCAGCTGTTTTCATTGTTGACTTTGTCTGTGACAGCCACTAATGTTAGACGTGTTTTTATGAGCTAGGCGATTTTCGTTTGTTAAAAGAAATGTATCAAGGAATTAATATCAAATTTTGCTTAAAAATGGAATAAAGTGTAACAAAGTGTGTTAAATGTAAACAAATTCCTACGGCGAGACTGCTATGAGTAAAGCAAGAGTTTACGAGTGGTATAAGTGTTTCCAAGAAGGCCGTGAAGACGTTGAAGATGACGAACGCCTTGGACGCCCCAGCACATCAACAACCGATGAAAACGTGGAAAAAGTGAAAGAAATGGTTACGAACAATCGCCGAATCACAATTAGAGAGGTCGCTGATGATGTTGGCATATCGATTGGATCATGTCATGGCATTGTTTCCAATGCTTTGTATATGAAACGCGTGGTAGCAAACTTCGTTCCAAAAAATTGTTGAATTTTGAACAAAAACAGCGGCGGATGGAAGTTGCTCAGGAGTCACTAAATGAAGTCAACGACGATGCAGAATTACTGAAACGTATTATAACAGGTGACGAAACTAAGGCTCAATCATCCCAGTGGAGGCATTCTGGCTTGCTAAGACCGAAAATGGCTCGACAAGTGCGGTCGAACGTGAAGGTTATGCTCACTGTGTTCTTCGATATTAATGGCATAGTGCATCATGAATTCCTGCCACCAGGTGAAACGGTCAATAAGGAGTACTACCTACACGTTCAACGCCGTTTGCGTGAAGCAATAAAAAAAAAAACGCCCGGTTCTTTGGAAAAACAATTCATGGCTTTTGCGCCACGATAATGCACCAGCTCACATTTCATTGCTTGTTCGTAAATTTTTGGCCAAAAACAGTAATGTAACGATGCCCCAGCCTCCACATTCGCCATACATGGCCCGTGTAACTTTTTTCTATTTCAAAAAATAAAGAGAACCTTAAAAGGCCGTCGTTTTAGAGCCGTAGATGACATTAAAAGCGCATTGCTGAAAGAACTAAAGGCTAACTCAAAGATCGAGTTTGAGAAGTGTTTCGAGGATTGCACGAAGCGCTGGCACAAATGCATAATCTTCAATGGGGACTATTTGGAAGGCGACAACATCAATGTAAAAGAATAAATAAATATTTTGTTGAAAAAATTAAAATTCTCGTTACTTTCTGAACACTTTTTTTTTTTTTTTTTTTTTTGTTTAACGTTCGAGTATTGTGCACACTTGGGCTAATGCAGACGATAGGATGATTTATAGCGTATGAAAATGCCAAGCCCTGGCCGGGAATCGAACCCGGGGACCTCGGGGTGAAAGCCTAGTGCGCTATCAACTAGGCCACCGAGGCGGCTCACTTTCTGAACACACCTCATACCTTGGTGTTTAGCGGCAGTGCCTTTCCAACCTTAATCTTTTCATAAAGTCTACGATTCGGAGGAAAACATTCAAGGTGGGTAAATCCACCAGTTACAGTTAATGACTGTCCACTGCATTACTGAGATACTTACAGCTACATACTCTGTTATTTTTTTCTTTTCCTGACCCTTATCACGGCGGTTGTACGATCAGCTTTTTTTGTTGTGCAGTAAAATCCTGCTTATTTATTTAACACTTACTCATGTTTCCGAGAGTAGCTAGGACCACCAATAATCGTCAGGTTTTGCAGGGCTCAATTTGACACCCATTGGGACAGTTTCAGTCACTCTATCAGTGGCCCTAAACAGTGGTCAGTGACCAATGGTCAGTCAGTGGTCTAAACAGTGGTCGCTTTACACTTAAGATTACTCAAGCTATTTTTCTAGTTACAGTTTTCAACTGTTCTTTGATAAAATTTTCAAAACAAACGTATTCAAGGTTTTATAAAAAACGATCTTGTTACTCAGTTTGTAGCGAAATACACAAACACAAAAATACAATGTCTAACACGTCCATTAAAAACCCACATTTTTTGGATATATAAACACTGCTGATAGATACAACCACTTTTTAAGAATTACAACTTTTTATAAACTTCTATAATATAATAAAATATTTTGTATTGAATTTACAATTACAATTTTTCAAAAGTTTCCGCCTCTAAAAGAGACAAATGCAGACTTTTTAGGTTCTCTAAGTTTAAGGGACTAGTGAAAAGGTGTTTCCCAACTAATAACTCAATTTTCTTTTTTGGTTGCAATGTCCCATGATTTACCATTTTAAAATGATGTTTAACGTAAGTAAAATTGTATAATTACAATAATGCAACGAAGAACGATGGTTTTAACCTTCACAAAATTCAACAAAGCCTAAACTCTAGTGAATACCTTTGTATAATCAACAACAATAACTTGCGTACAGTTATGCCAGCCTTTCATAACACTATAAATGTGCAGAAATCCGTACTGCTACACAATGGCTACGACCGGTCCCGTCTCGCATCAAGGCTGCCCAATACTTCCAATTAAGGTTTCTATTCGATGTACATAAAACAATGAATTGCCTAACGAATCCTTTATTTAAACACTGCGATTGAATGCAATATTAAAAAACGTATATTAAAAACTAAGAAATCTTACACAGAACTATCCAATTTTAAAAGCAGTTAATTAACAAATATATATTTTAATTAAAACTCTTTAATTTACATGTTTTAAGGTAATAGCGAATGTTTTACACACACTACACGCGCGCGCGCGCGCGCGCACACACACACACACACACACACACACACACACACACACACACACACACACACACACACACACACACACAATTGCAGTATTTTAATGGCCTATAAGACAAAGAGTTATCCGAATTTTAAAATTTCTAAGAACACACATAAGTCAGTGTTAGAAAAATGAGCAGTGCAAATAAACAATCAGTGGGGAAAATGTAAAGGTGTAAAATTAGTGCGAGTTGTAAGGAAAAAATGGAAGAATAACCTCATAACTCCAGCAATTTCAGTTCAAGTTTGTACTTTTGTAAGATAACAAATCTACCAAAAATGATACCAGCCACTTCGAAATCTGCCCACAGGACATGAATTCTGAAAAAACACAAAATCGAAAAAGTGATATTATCGACAGAGCAATATAGGACCAGATACGTTATTAATTAATTTTGTATTGAATAAATAAAATGGTTTACAGAATTAGGGAAGGCATCATGTTGAGTACATATCATATTAAAATGAAATAGAAAATAATCGCAGTGAGAAATATGCATTGTGAACAATAAATATGAAAACAAAAAATGAAAAAACTAGAAAATGGAATGCCAGTGGTGTCTGCCATAGAGGTTGCGAGAACAGCCGACTGTAAGGAATTGTTCTTAACTATTCTGTTTAGCACCAAAAACTGTTCTTTAAACCTCTTCTCAAAGAACAGGTATTTTAAATCTTTAGGGAAAAACTGGAAATATATTGGTTTTGACGGAAAAATTAAATTAGCATTATTTAATAAAAAAAGAACAAGCACCAATTCTACTAAAAATTATTAAAATGTACAATATTAAACAGATAAAGCTTATACGCCACTATTTATAAGCTTAAAAACTTATCATTAATAATATATTAATTTATCATTCCAGAAAGCACAACGATATTTCATTAGGCATTCAGCATAACAACATTCAGCATTATTAGTTGGTGATTTATAAAACTGTAAAAGGATTTATTTTCAAATAAAAAGTCACAATATAGAACTTCAAACGGTAGTACAATTCGCTGTGTCCTTACAAAAGGAGGCAATTCAAGTCTTATTCCTTGTTAGCACAGAAATTGATGTTTACGTGAGAAATATTAAAATAAATTTATAGTTTTTTAATCAATTAATAAATAGAAATAATTTTATATGTGAAATGTTATTAAAAATCGATAGCCTATTAACACATTTAAGAATTCGATTAATTTGATTAATTAATTTGAGTAAATTTTAAGAATTCAAAATAACTTGCTACAAAAAATTCTGTTTCGTCTATATGTAATTTACTTTTTGTTTTACAAAAGTTGAGTTTTACTCTATATCGTTTTCGTATATTAAAATAATTTCCATAAAGCGAATTTAAAGCAACACAAGATATTAGAATATGTATTTCAATCTACAGTTGAAATCTAGAAGGTGTCACGTAATACATATGCCCTACAATTAATTTCACCGACACACAATCAAACCAAAAGGCTTTTAATTTAATACGGCCGATAAGGAGTGCTATTTACTCAGTCTGGCAAAAGAACAGTAAATCATTTTGATAAAATAAATATTATATACGCTTTATAGAATCAGTTTAATCGAACAGTATAACTTGCAGCAAAATTTGAACCCCGACCAACGAGAAGTGACGTCACAAAGCGTCAAAAGGCTAAGCTTAAAACCACAACTAAAGTGAAACCCAAATATGCAAAGCGTACAAATGGCAGCGGTATCATGTGGTTTAATAATGCGCCAGTGCTGGCGTTAGTGGTAGGAATCATTACAAACAAACAAACAAACAAACAAACAAACAAACAAACACACACACACACACACACACACACACACACACACACACACACACACACACACACACACACACACACACACACACACACAACGCACTAATAAGACTACATATAATAGTAGTAAAAAAGAACAGTAGGCATTGTGACAATTATGACAGGTTTCGACGTTTATCTATTATTACTGAAAATAACATGCAACGTTGAATCATAGCCCGCCATCTTGAAACAGAAATGAATGGAGAACAATCTTACACATATTTGTTTTGGATTTTACACAAGGTAGGTTCGTACAAGAGTTCGAACAATCGGTTAAAGCGTTTGGTTAAAATTACGAACACTTTATCGTTAAATCAGATTAGCCATTTCAAAATGGCAGTAAATAGGAAAACATGTCATTTGGGCTTCTTACCAAATTGCAAAACAATCGGTAAATGAGTCCGGCTAAAACTGTGCACACTCCTCATTTCAAATAAAACGCCGCCATTTTGAAACAGAAGTACATGGGAAACATCTTACACATATCGATCAGGTTATATGCTAGGTACGTTCATACCAAATTTGAAAACAATCGGTCAATGCGTTTGATTAAAACTGCGTACATATTTTATTTTGAATAAGAGGCCGCCATGTTAAAACAAGAAGTTATTAGGGAAAACAATTACACATACGTTTTTGGGCTTTATACAAGGTACCACTGTACAAAATTTCAAAACAATCGGTTAACGCGTTTGGCCAAAACTGCGTAACAAACACACAAACAAAATGCCAATTGGTCGAGTTGAAACAGAGACATCGCTTTTTTCGGTAAATAATGTTAAAAGAATCCATAAAAATGATCTAGATGTTAAAATAGGCACTCATTTAAAAAAATCCGAGTGCCATCTTAATATCATGGCGGATTTTTTCAATTGATATTCGATAATAATCGAGATAAGCAGTTTTTCCGCTGACATGATGGAAGATGATTTCCAAAGAGTAGCAATACATTTTATCTTATAATGTATCGATTAACTATTACCCTGATAGTTAAATTTTAAAATGTAAATATTAATTTATGCATGAATTATGTTTGGTTTTATCTTGCTATAAATTACACGCATATATTTTTCCTGACCCAGCACAGAGTTCAAAAGACCTGGTAATCACATGGAAACAATCTGTTTAACTGGTAATGGGAGAAACGGTGCACGTTAGGCTTTACTTTATTTTACAAGTGACTCCTCAGCCATAAGCTCTCCCCACCCTCTCAACGAACAATGCTTATGCCGTGCACGTTACCACCCCTCCCCAACACCCGATAAAGAAGTAATGATGTCATGTAATAGCCACTTTCTATTCGGAACTTTTAAAAATATTTTCTGGATCAACACAATGACTGAACTCCAATTTGTTTATCGATAGCGTCTTAACGGTAAGTATGATTACACATTTAAATGGTTTTAATTCCAAAACTTGCAAAACGAAGCGTTATTCAACAAATATTCAAAAATGGCAACCTAAAATGGATAAAACCAAAATTAAAATTAAAAATAAATACATATATATTTTGATATGTACGATATATCATAGGTACTTTTAGTGGTAACAACTATATTTATGCATATTTATTTATTGTTTTCAGGCTTTGCAAATCTGTATTAAGAAAATAATGCAATCATTCAAAAAATGTCTTACAAATTTTAACATGTTTTGCGTTTTTTGATTAATTAAAGAAACAAAAAAAGAGTAATTCTATGTGAACTTATGTTTTTCCATATATTCTTTATCCTGAAACAAAAACTCTAATTGCGATTTGCAAACAATTTTCAAAATATAGCATTTCAAAAAAAACCAAGATGAAGAAAAATAAAAACAAAGAAAGAAATAATTTAAATTGTTTTATTAAAACTATGAATGTGAAAAAACTAAAGAATTTTAAAAAATTGCCTAAATATAGCAACTAATAACGACCCAAACTATCGCCATCAATTTTGTGTTGGGAACAATCAGACAAAAACCAACGAGACGCCCTTTCTTGAAAACTGTAAAAATATGATATAAACATGAAAACCATAATTTAAATAATTGTACATATATGTGTAAACTAAAATTATATACAATTATTATGATTATACTTTCCAATTTTTTTTAGCGTGTTCCAATATTTTACAAATTTGTTCCAATTTTATTCAACATTCACATAAAGACTAATTTTGTCAAGTTTGTTGTTACGTTAAAAATAAGAATCCATTCATCCATTTCAAAATGGTATCAAATCGAAACTTCAAAAATCATAACTTTCTGTATTTTTCGGTTTTTAAAATGTGATTACCCGAACGTTAATAAGGTCAAATATTCTTAACATAACATTTTAAATTTAAAAATTTCATAAACACATTTAAAATAAACACTTTTTTTAGCGAACGATATCAAGTGCATTTTCTCTTTTTTCAGTATCAATTTTAGTCATTTTACGATGGAATACAACAATTGACGCTTTATGTATTGTTGTTAAATATTGTTACTTCAACAGCAATAGCGTCTGCGAGTTATTATTTCATAAACTTCGAAAATGATTAAATTTTATAAAATTGCAACAGATTTACAAGATTTAAAAGTTAGTATTCCGTTTGACAGATTTTTTCCAACATAACAAAGTAATCTGAAACTTTTATACTGTTTCCATGTGACACTGTTATTGTCCAATAAACCCACGCGTATAAACTATATGCCTGTAAACATATAAAACAACATTACGACCTAGCAAGGAAATTTATTAAATTTGATACGAAACTGCTGTTGTTATTACATGTAGAAACAAGAATGGCAATATAATAACTGCAGCCTTGTTTTAAAGAACAATATCGCAACTTATTGAATATTTTGTAACGCAAAGAAATTATAACACCAGTACGCAGATGACACGCTGATAGAGCGAATTCACAAATGTAACATCACCATATTTATCTTATATAGTCCACGTTAATTTCTACCATTACGTTAAAAACTAATTTACCGGTAAAAAATTTCAACAGATCAAATATACTTTCGTATTTCAAATTCAATTAACATTTTAAAATGCTAACTTATCCATGTTTTGAAGTTACTTGATATGGTGAAATAAGAATTTTGAAAGTATATAAAAAAGAAAAGTTTGATTGTTTAAGAATTTGAAATTATCGCCGTTCTAAAACTTTTAAACGGATTTTGAGAAGTAAATAACTTACATAAATTATTATCAAATCGATTTTTTGAATAAGTTTTAAGACACACACACACACACACACACACACACACACACACACACACACACACACACACAAAGTCCAATTTTTACTATGATGGTCAGTCGGTCTAATAGGTCAATAATATTAATTGACGAGTTGCGTACACTAGACGAGTTTCTACACGACTATAATGCCGCCTGTACAATCGTGAACAACAAATTTATTTTAGCTTTTTTTTGTATCCAATACACGTGTCAAAATGTGAAGAGGGTGTAAATTCCAGAGTTTTGTAGCGAGAAGACTTTCCAAAAGAAATGCGAGGGTAAAGATCTTGACTTGTAAAACAGCTCCTAAAACTCGGTTATTGCGCCTTATCTCACACGCCCTTCAATAAATCCTCTTTGGTAATCTCTCTTTAGAGCAGATATATAATGTTGTACGGCAGTGAGCTCTTTTAACGTGAGGAGTGGAGAGGCAAGACCGTCATGTATTATCGTTACGTTATTTTCTCAAATAAACAATAACAAGGTAAATAAATTGTTCAAATACACAACACAAACATTCAGGAATTTAGATTTTCAAGTTGTTTCGCGAAATAGATTTATGGATTTATTCTCAAAGCTATGGAAAATCGGGAGAAAACGGAAGACAATGTTATTCTTTTGTATGAAGAATTAATTACAACTCAAGTTAGTATTTTCAATTTGAAAAACTCTATAATCAAATTGGTGTTCGACAATAAATCAAGAACAAAACAAACTGGACGTCAGTTAAAGTTTTATTATTTATTTATTTATTTATTTATTTATTTTTCGGCTAGTACTTAATTGGAACTTTCTTTATTTAAAATATGTTACACGAAATTGAGCTATTCTTTTTTATCTCTTGACTAATATTTCAATAAAATCTGATGAAACTATTTTTGTTTTTTTTCCAGAATTTGGTTTGATAATTGTCGAACTGGATTTTTGAGAATATAACAATTCATAAGTACTTTTCGAGTACAGGTGTACTTAATTTTAGAAAATATTTGGTCAAAATTATTGAAATTTATTTTCAAAAATGTTTGACTAAAAAGTAACTAAAACAAAATAGTCCTGAGAGGCAAACTAGACTTACTAATAAGAATTTTTGAAACCCGCGAAGTCTAAACCACTTTTTTTGGAGTTAGGGAAATTGAAAACAGAATAATTAAAACAGGAAGTTATTTTTTATGACAATAAATGTATATAAAGCTTTGAAAAACTAAGTAGAAAACAAAATATAGTGTTAAATTGAGAAATATAATGCTGCCTTTTGAATATTGTTAGTTGTAGTTTGAAAAAGAAATTAAATAGGACCAGTTAAAAGTTTCCAAAGTAGTTTAAATAATTTACTGAAAAATGACGATTGGTTAATTCCTCAGTAAGACTGACAGTTATTGAGTAATAAGTAACCTCAAAGATAAAGTTGCTTCAAAAATTATAATTTAAAAAAATATTAGGTAAAATAATAAAAATAATGGTGAAAAATATGATTTATTTTATCAAAAATGCAAGCTATATATCGACAAAACCATAGAAACTGTTATACATTGTCGAAATAAATATTTTCTTTAATATTTTTCGTAAGTGACATAAAAGTAATGTATGTTAACTACGCATTAAAAGTGAATTTAAAGTCAAGATCTGTGCTCATTTCAAGTATTCGAGTTTGGGTCGCTATCCTGATGGCAGCTCTATATGAGTTTTGGTTTCCCAGTTGAAGTCCGGCCAAAACAAAAAACAAAATGTCTATAACAGCTTCTCTGATATCTGGTGAGTTTTATGTTCCAAAATTTAATTTATGTAAGACAAAGTTTGTAAATAATTTATTCAGTACAACATGTTACAACGGGCATAGCACTCGTTAACGGGCAACTTAGTTGCGAATTAATTCTACCTTTTAAATTATTTATGAATAAAAAGACAGATATCACACTTCAGTATACACTAAACTTTCTCACATTTTATTATGTAAAACAAAAAGGAAAAATTAGGTTAGTACCTAATAAATAGGATTTGTTTCTGTGTAACTATTTGTGTATTTCGCTGGAGACAGATTTTATTAAATTTACCATTCAGGCACGGTATTCTTTTTATTGTTACAAAAAGTAATTATTTTTTATTACAAAATACATATTTTTAAAGTAATTAGTAAAGTAAATTTTAAAATCGAATTTACTCAAAATCGGTTTTTAAATTCAAACGAAACATGTGTTTCTTGTACTAAAAAAGTTTTAGAATCTATTAAAAACAATGAAAATTTGCCGAATTTCCCAAAAATCGATTAATCTGATTTTGATAAAATTTTAGTCATACATTTATTTAATTCAGTGTACCAAAATTGAAATAAAAGAAATTCACAGTGTGAGAGTAAATCGAAAAATATTGATATACTGGTTTGAGTTGTCAGCCTCTTTTAGTAAGTGTATTTTATTTTAATATCTATTCTATAGGTAGTTAATTTAAATAATTTAACCCACTACTCAAAATGGTTTTGGACCTTAAATGTTTTAACACTTTTACTTTGTTCCAAATTCTTTTCCTAAAATTACGGATTCTCTATAAACGTAATGCTGTTCCCAGTATCTTTCCAAAACTTATTGGATGTCATGATGTAGTTATATTGCCTATCTTGCGCCTTCCTTCAACATAACACTAGCATGCTCTACACGAACATCCATTACCATTAATACATGAATAAAAAAAGGTTTAAAAGCATTTATGTATTTATATCAAAATTGAGGACGTCTATGTAATGAGGAACTATAACGGAAATCCATATTTTAAGAAAAACAAACATTTTCCGTATTTGTACATCTTTTAATTTGTACTTTTTTACAATTTTGAAACCTTAAAAATAATAAAGTTTGTCTTCCTTTAAACAAAATGAGAAGTAAAAAATTAAGTGCTTAATTTGTTTTAATATTATTTATTGATATTGCAACAAATACTTTTATAGGCTCTCTTGAGGAAGATGAGTTTTTTACAGGCCCTATTTACAAACACTGAAATTTTATTAGATCTTTTTATTAACGTCTTTTGTTTTTCGTTTGTAAATAACAATTAAGAAATGAGGTAAAAATAAACATTTTTTTAATAAGAAACTTTTATAAAATTCAGATGATATTTTACACTAAACATATTTAATCATACCCTAAAACTATACATGTATTGTTTACATAAAAAATTATTTAACAAAACAATAAAGTAAAAAAAATAATAATATTTATCAGCCACTGAACCATTTTTTCATTAACCTTACTTATTGTTACTTGCTTCACTTAAATACGTTTTTCCCTCTGACAGAGCGATAGATTAAAATAATATTTGGATTTAAAATACATTTTCTGATTTGTATTTAACAAAATCACACACAAAGGAACAAACATTGCTAGAATTTTGTTTTGACTATGTCTAAAAAAATAGTACAGTACTGTTATCATTATGACAATGGACGTCAAACAAACCCAATGTAGCCGTTATAAAACTGTGCACTTTCAAATATTTTAGGAAATTTCAAATCCTAGTTCTAATCAAATTCCAAAACTACTGTATTGCTCGTGCAATTTTTACACTTCAAAATATTATTTACTGTTTAATATTAATATTCTGTTTCATTAATGCTCTGTTATTCTGATTTTTAAATTGTCCTATATCTTCTCTTATGTATATCAAATGGTATTATACATATAGGGCGTTATTAAATAGGTAAGTTGCCTAATAGGTCCTTTAATTGCGGTGTTATTTTATTTCTTCCTCTAGCTTTCATCTTTTAGTCTTACACAAACTTCTGAATTAATTGGAAAAGTAATTTGAATTATGATTATTCATTTATAAAAGTAAATTGATTAACAATATGATAAATCAATTTTAATTGTGTATCATATTTATAGTTGTGAAACTTAAATTAAATATGAAGAATTAGGTGGGTTTTGACAAACGGCGTAGAATTTTATGATTTATAGGCATACAAACAAATCATTTTTAAATTTCCTTATATATATATATATATATATATATATATATATATATATATATATATATATATATTAGATATTAAACAAGTTTTAATGAGATAGTAACCAAATTATGATGATGATATATGAAGAACATAGTTCAAGGCAGCGTACACACTCATTAAAAAATAGAAAATTGGTTTTTAAAAATCATTGAATAAACCGACTCATTTAGCCAGCCAGCTGATCTGATATCTTGTAATATGAGATGTATATGAGATATGGGTTCATGTAGTCAGTTGAACCCTCTTCGTCGATAAGATCCTTATAGCTGAGACGATTCCTACAAACCTATAAATTTAGATAACTAATTCTGTTCTGTTAATAACGAAAATGTGAGCCTCAATACAGTTCAGATAGATTGACGTATAATGTTTTAATCCAGATATATTTTAAATTTGAACTATTAATGCGTTGTTGTTTTAATTTGGTGATGATGGAAGTTAATAATATTTTAACAGAAATAATTGTTTGTATTTAGTATAATTTTGAAGAAAAAGTAATCATAATAAAGTACAACAAATTTACACAACTTCATTAAGTGTATATAACGAATTAAAAATCATATTTATTATTAAAAAGTAATTAATTAAATATCAAATACACAAATATTTCAATATTGACAATAAAAATACATTAAATAATGATTATTTTATTGTCGTAATTATTCCAAAAATAGCAATATACAAAATCTCATTTAAAATATTTTTACGTGGTACAAAATTTCTTTTTTAAAAGTTTACGTCAGATTTTTAGTTATATATTCAAAAAGCCTTTCCTATTCGCGTTAGTCTAATTAAAACCAATTTTCCCAAAGATTAACCGCACCAAAATAGGTTTTTGCATACAATTGTTATTTTCTAAAATAAATACATTATAATCATAAGAGATGTTTTCGAGAAAAAAGAGTTTTATACACTCGAAGATAATTTGTTGTTATTTCATTGTACAATAATATAAATTCTGACAATAATTATTCTTATGTTATGAAGTATAGGATTACAAATATATCTTATTTAATAATACGAATACAATTTCAAGAAACGTAAGTGCAATCTCCGACAATAAGCATAAACAGGTGATTAAGCACAAACAGGTGATTAAACGTAAACAGGTGATTAAGTATAAACAGATTATTAAGCGTAAACAGGTGATTAAGCATAAAGAGGTGATTAAGCATAAACAGGTGTTTAGCATAAACAGGTGATTAAGCGTAAACAATAGCTAAGTATCATATGTTTAAAAACTATTCATTCACATTGGTTAAACCATTATAGTTATTTTGAGGTAGGCATTCTTATAATTAGTGATAAATGCGTTTTTCTAATTAAAACATTTTTTTCCAGAAATGAGGCCCTCCTAGATTGATTTTTAACCATAAAATAAATAATACGAGGGTTGATCAAATATAAACGAGACTGATTTTTTAAAAAGTTTATTGCTTACTTACAAATTATTCTTGATACAACTTATTTTTCTACATAGTCTCCCGCACGAGTAACACATTTTTCCCACCGGATTGGAAGTTTTTTAATTCCATCTTCGTAAAAAGTTCTCGGGCGTTCATTGAGCCATTGGAGCACGAAGGTCTCCACCGCAGAATCGTCTTCGAAACGCTGGCCTCTAAGCGCCTTTTTGAGTGGCCCAAACAGGTGATAGTCGCAGGGTGATAAGTCTGGACTGTATGGGGGATGTTCCATTGGTTCCCAGCCAATTTGATCGAGTTTAAGCCTCGTAGCGTTCGCCGAATGTGGTCGAGCATTATCGTGAAGAAAAATGACGTTTCTCGCCGGTTTAGATTTCCTTTTCCTACGAAAAAACTGTTTTGCGGCCTCTAAAACATCGCAATAATATTGTGCATTTATTGTGCGTCGTTGATGGAGGAAATCGATGTGAAAGGCGCCTTGATTGTCGAAAAATACAGTGGCCATTGCCTTCATGGCCGACGATCGTGATTTGGCCTACTGGTTTTCTACTGCTTCCCGTCCTTCGGCGAATTCCTTGTGCCAAGCAAAAACGCGAGCTCTTGGCAGGGTCCTGTCCCCGTATTGAGCCGTCAATCTACGAAAGATTTCAGTCAGATTGACCCCCTCCTTGGCCAAAAACTTAATAATAATTCTCTGCTCCACGGAAACGTGCACTTCACTCTCACTCATTGTATAGTTTTATATTGAAGGGTCCGAACGGAAATGTTGCCCGTCTACGCCCGTCCCAAACCTCCCAGGCTACCTGAAACCCCACCCTTTAGAGTTCAATGTCCAACGGAAAAGTTTTTAGAAAGTCAGTCTCGTTTATATTTGATCAACCCTCGTATATTCCAAAGAATATAAAAATCGAAAGCAATTCTTGAAGAAAAGTGAGTACGTCCACAAATCAAAATTTCTTTAATAAAATAAACAGTCGCCATTTTTGGAGCACGTTTCCGCGAGTTATCTAAAACATAAAATGATTAGATTTCTTTTTAACATACGCCGGCGATAATAACCTTGTTGGTCCTTCGCCGGTGTCACAGGCAAACTTTACCCCCAAGCAAAGAGAACTCCCCCGGTACAAAAAGCCTAGGGGAATTGTACTCCCAGTAAGAAAAGCCTTGGCATAGTGTGCCCCCGGTACAAAACGCCTAGTCCTTATGTAGCGAAGGTAAAAAAACTTGAAAATCAGGTTTAGAGTACCGGGGGTACACTGTGCTTAGATTATTCTTACCCCCCATGAGATCTACTACATATCGGCAAATTAAAACGTCAAAGGGGGTAAACTGTGCCTAGGTTTTTCTTACCCCCCCAAGATATTTACTATATATCGGCTTAACAAAACGTCAAAGGGGTACACGGTGTCTAGACTTTTCTTACCCCCCCCATTAGATCTACTATATATCGGCATATTAAAACATTAAAGAGGGTACACGGTGACTAGGTTTTCTTACCCCAAATGAGATCTACTATATGTCAGTACATTAAAGTCAAAGGGGTACACGGTGCCTAGGTTTTTCTTACCCAACATATCTACTATATATCAGCTTATTAAAACATCAAAGAGGGTTTACGGTGCCTACGCTTTTCTTACACCAATGAGATCTACTGTATATCGGCATATTAGAACGTCAAAGAGGGTACACTGTGCCTAGGTTTTCTTACCCCCCCCCCATGAGATCTACTATATATCGGCATATTAGAACGTCAAAGAGGGTACACAGTGCCTAGGTTTTTCTTATTACCCACCCCCAAAGATAACTACTATATATCAGCATATTAAAACCTCAAAGTAGGTTTTTCTTACCCCCCAAAATATCTACAATATATCGGCATATTAAAACATGAAAAAGGGTACACGGGGCCAAGGCTTTTCTTACCCCCCATGAAAGATCTACTATATATCTGCATATTAGAACGTCAAAGAGGGTATACTGTACCTAGGTTTTTCTTACACCCCCAAGATATCTACTTTATATCGGCATATTAAAACATCAAAGAGGATTTACGGTGCCTGGGCTTTTCTTACCCCAATTAAATCTACTGTATATCGGTCTATTGGAACGTCAAACAGGGTATACGGTGCCTAGGCATTTCTTAACCCCCATGAGATCTACTATATATCAGCATATTAGAATGTCAGAGAGCGTACACTCTGCCTAGGTTTTTCTTACCCCCAAAGGTATCTAATATATATATATTCATATTAAAAAATCAAAGAGTGTACACGGTGACTAGGTTTTTCTTTTCCGCTATGAGATCTACTATATGTCGGCATGTTATAACGTCAAAGGTGGTACACGGTGCCTAGGTTTTTCTTACACCCCCAGATATTTACTATATATCGGCAAATTAAAATATCAAAGAGGATTTACGGTGCTTAGGCTTTTCTTACCCCAATGAAATTTACTGTATATCGGTATTAGAACGTCAAAGAGTGTATACGGTGCCTAGGTTTTTCTTACCCAACATGAGATCTACTATATATCAGCATATTAGAATGTCAAAGAGGATACAATGTGCCTATGTTTTTCTTACCCCCAAAGGTATCTAATATATATCTGCATATTAAAAAATCAAAAAGTTTACACGGTGACTAGGTTTTTCTAAATTGCCATGATATCTACTAAATGTCGGCATATTACAACGTCAAAGGTGGTACACGGTGCCTAGGTTTTTCTTACCCCCAAGTGTTTCTACTATATGTCGGCATATTAAAAGATCAAAGAGGGTACACGATGCCTAGGCTTTTCTTACCCCCATGAGATCTACTATATATCGACGTATGAGAATGTCAAAGAGAGTACACTGTGCCTGGTTTTTTCTTACCCCCAAAGGTATCTATTATATATCGGCATATTAAAACATCAAAGAGGGTACACGGTGCCTAGGTTTCCTTACCCCCCCATGAGATCTACTATATATCGGCATATTAAAACATCAAAAGGGTACACGATGCCTAGGTCTCTTCTTACCCCCATGAGATCTACTATATATCGACGTATGAGAATGTCAAAGATAGTACACTGTGCCTGGTTTTTTCTTACCCCTAAAGGTATCTATTATATATCGGCATATTAAAACATCAAAGAGGGTATTCGGTGCCTAGGTTTTCTTACCCCCCATGAGATCTACTATATATCAGCATATTAGAATGTCAGAGAGCGTACACTCTGCCTAGGTTTTTCTTACCCCCAAAGGTATCTAATATATATATGCATATTAAAAAATCAAAGAGTGTACACGGTGACTAGGTTTTTCTTTTCCGCTATGAGATCTACTACATGTCGGCATGTAATAACGTCAAAGGTGGTACACGGTGCCTAGGTTTTTCTTACACCCCCAGATATTTACTATATATCGGCAAATTAAAATATCAAAGAGGATTTACGGTGCTTAGGCTTTTCTTACCCCAATGAAATTTACTGTATATCGGTATTAGAACGTCAAAGAGGGTATACGGTGCCTAGGTTTTTCTTACCCAACATGAGATCTACTATATATCGGCTTATTAGAATGTAAGAGAGGATACACTGTTCCTAATTTTTCGTACCCCCCATGAGATCTACTATATATTGGCATATTAGAATGTCAAAGAGGGAACACTGTGCCTAGATTTTCTTATCCCCAAAAGTATCTACTATATATCGGCATATTAAAACATCAAAGACGGTACAAGATGCCTAGGATTTTTTTACTCCCCCTGAGATCTACTATATATCGGCATATTAGAATGTCAGAGAGGGTACTCTGTGCCTAGATTTTTTTACCCCCATGAGATCTAATATATATCGGCATTTTAAAACATTAAACAGGGTACACGGTGACTAGGTTTTCTTACCCCCATGAGATATAATATATGTCGGAATATTACAACGTCAAAGGGGGTACACGGTGCCTAGGTTTTCCTTACCCCCCAAGATATCTACTATATATTGGCATATTAAAAGTTCAAAGAGGGTTTACGGTGCTTAGGCTTTTTTTACCCCAATGAGATCTACTGTATATCGGCATATTAGAACGTCAAAGTGAGTACACTGTGCCTAGGGTTTTCTTACCCCCCAAAGATATCTACTATATATCGGCATAATAAAACATCAATAAGGGTACACGATGCCTAGGCTTTTCTTTACCCCAATGAGATCTACTGTATATCGGCATATTAGAACGTCAAAGTGAGTACACTGTGCCTAGGGTTTTCTTACCCCCCAAAGATATCTACTATATATCGGCATAATAAAACATCAATAAGGGTACACGATGCCTAGGCTTTTCTTACCCCCCAGAGATCTACTGTATATCGGCAAATTAGAATGTCAAAGAGGGTACACTGTGCCTAGGTTTTTCTCACCCCCCAAGATACCTACTTTATATCGGCATATTAAAACATTAAAGAGGGTACACGGTGCCCAGGCTTTTTTAACCCCCATGAGATCTACTGCATATGGACATATTAGAATGTCAAAGAGGGTACACTGTTCTTAGGGTTTTCTCACATCCAAAAGTATACACTATATATCGGCATATTAAAACATCAACGAGGGTACACGATGCCTAGGTTTTTCTTACCTCCATGAGTTCTACTATATATCGGCATATTAAAACATCGAAGAGGGTACACGGTTTCTAGGCTTTTCTTACCCCTCCATGATATCTACTATATATCAGCATATTAGAATGTCAAAGAGGATACAATGTGCCTAGGTTTTTCTTACCCCCAAAGGTATCTAATATATATCTGCATATTAAAAAATCATAAAGTTTACACGGTGACTAGGTTTTTCTAATCTGCCATGAGATCTACTAAATGTCGGCATATTACAACGTCAAAGGTGGTACACGGTGCCTAGGTTTTTCTTACCCCCAAGTGTTTCTACTACATATATGTCGGCATATTAAAACATCAAGGTGGGTACTCGGTGCCTGGGCTTTTCTTACCCCCCCATGAGATCTACTATATATCGGCATATTAAAACGTCAAAGGGGTACACGATGCCTAGGTCTCTTCTTACCCCCATGAGATCTACTATATATCGACGTATGAGAATGTCAAAGAGAGTACACTGTGCCTGGTTTTTTCTTACCCCCAAAGGTATCTATTATATATCGGCATATTAAAACATCAAAGAGGGTACACGGTGCCTAGGTTTTCTTACCCCCCATGAGATCTACTATATATCGCCATATTAGAACGTCAAAGTGTGTACACTGTGCCTGTGTATTTCTTACCCCGTAAGATATCTATTATAAATCGGCATATTAAAACATCAAACGGTTTACATTAAAGGTCTTGCCTACCCCTCTTAGATCAACTATGTAGCGGTAGATTATAACGTGCCCTAAACCTAATCATATTATATTTCTGAAAGTTTTTGTGTTTGTTATTTAATCACGCGTTAATCACTGGACCAATTGAGATGAAATTTGGTAAGAAAATGGTTTAGGTACCTGAGATTAACCTATTCCCTTTTTTAAAAAGACCACTACACTACTTACATAGACCAATTTAATTATTTAGTATTTAGTTTTGTGGTATGTGTTAACTGTAAAACGGTAACAGTTTAAACATTTATTACATATAAATGGTATTGGTAGGTGTGAATTATAAATGATTAAATTATTTTAAATTCCATTTTACTAATTACCTATTCCAACGTAATTATTTAGCATTCATGTGTTAATTGTATAACATTGATTTTCTATACATTTATTATAAATTCGTATGTGTGAATAATAAATGTATAAATTATACAAATGCCATCATACTACTAACCCAGTCTATACTATATATTTATCATTCGTTATACAACAATGACGTTTTATACATTTATTATATATTGGTATGTGATAATTATAAATGATGGAATTATTTTAAACGCCATTATACTACTTATTCATTAGCCATCCAAATTACTTATTTACTATTCACGTGTTAATTGTACAAAAATGATGTTTTATACGTTTATTATATATTGGTAGGTGTTAATTATAATTTTTGAATTATTTTAAAAGCCATAATTCTACGTAACTAGTAAAACTTACTTATTTGTTATTTAGTTTTGTGACAAGTGTTAATAATATAACAGTGACGATTTAATATTAACTTATTAAAATGTAATAATACCCCGTATTAGAGTATCGAGTAGCGAAAATCGCTATGTCTTGTCCGAAAAACATATAATCATATATATATATATATATATATATATATATATATATATATATAAACATATAATCATATATATATATATATATATATATATATATATATAATAGTTAATTTCTACATAATATATTTCTTTGTACAATATTATTAAAAAGAATGAAACAGCACTGTTATAAAATTAACAATTGAAATTTAAATAATTATGTTTGACTGGGTAAATAGTATGATGGCGGTTACAATATTTTAAATATTTATTATTCATACCTACCAGTATATAATAAACGTATAAAATGTCACTGTTATACAATTAAATATTGTATACTAAATAATTAAATTAGACTGGGTAAGTAGTATGATAGCGTTAAAATAATTTAAACATTTTTTAGTAATAAATAAATAAGTTGGACCGGGTAGGTAGTACGACGGCGTTTAAAAAATATAAACATTTTTCAATACTATATAATTACGTTTTACTGGGTAAGTATTATGATGGTTTAAAATAATTTAAACATTTATTATTTACACCTATCAATATATAATAAAGTTATAAAATGTTACTGTTATACATTTAACACTTTCCACAAAACTAATTCTAAATAATTAAATTGAACTGGGTAAGTAGTACGATTGCGTTTAAAATATTTTAAACATTTATTACTTTCTCCTCCAACGTAATATATAATAAACGTATATAACGCCACGGTTAAACAATTAACACTTGATTACTAAATAATTAATTTGAACGAGGTAAGTATTATGATGGCGTTTAAAATAATTCAAACATTTATTATTCACACCTACCAATATATAATAAACGTACAAAACGTCACTGTACAATTATCACGAGAATATTTGATAATTAATTAAGGCTGGATAAGTAGTAAGATGGCACTAAAAATAACTTAAACATTTATTATTCACACCTAAAGATATATAATAAATATATAAAAAGTCACTGTTATAATGTTATCACGTGAATTTTTAATAAATAATTTGGGCTGGGTAAGTATTATGATGGCGTTTAAAATAATTCAAACATTTATTATTCATACCTACCAATATATAATAAACGTATAAAACGCCACTGTTATACAATTAACCCTTGATTACTAAATAAGTAATATGAGTACTATAATGGTTTTTAAAATAATTTTAACATTTATTATTCACACCTATCAATATATAATAAACGTATAAAACGTCACTGTTATACAGTTATCACAAGAATATTTAATAATTAATTTAGGTTGGGTAAGTATTATGATGGCTTTTAAAATAATGTAAAGATTTATTATTCACACCTACGAATATATAATAAAAAGGTATAACGTCGCTGTTATACAATTAACAATTGAATAAAAATTAATTATTTTGGACTGGGTAAGTAGTACGATGGCGCTTAACATAATTTAAACATTTATTATTCACACCTACCAATATATAATAAACGTATAAAAAAAAACTAATATACAGTTATCACGTGAAACTTTAATAATTAATTTGGGCTGGGTAAGAACTATGTTGGCGTTTAAAATAATTCAAAAATTTATTATTCAAACCTACCAATATATAAAAAAAGTATAAAACGCCACTGTTATACAATTAACACTTGAATATTAAATAAGTAATATGAACTGGGTAAGTACTATAATGGCGTTTAAAATAAGTTTAACATTTATTATTCACACCTACCAATATATAATAAACGTATAAAACGTCACTGTTGTACAGTTATCACGAGAACATGTAATAATTAATTTAGGTTGGGTAAGTAGTATGATGGCTTTTAAAATAATTTAAACGTTTATTATTCACACCTACCAATATATAAAAACGTATAAAACGTTACTGTTATACAGTTATCAAGTGAATTTTTAATAATTAATTTGGTCTGGGTAAGTACTATGATGGTTTAAAATAATTCAAAAATGTATTATTTACACCTACCAATATATAAAAAACGTATAAAACGTCATTTTTGTACAATTAACACTTGCATACTAAGTAAATAATTTGGACTGGGTAAGTAGTATGATGGCCTTTAAAATAATTTAAACATTTATTATTCACACGTACTTATATATAATAAAAAGATATGACGTCAAACAAACACACAAACTTTCAGAAATATATGATTAAGAAACTTTTAATTTGCCGCTAAACAGTAGATCTCATAAGGGGGGGATAAGAAAAAACCTAGACACAGAGTACAACCTTTGACATTCTAATATGGTGTCTATAGTAGGTAACTTGGGAGTAAGAAAAACCTAGGCATCGTGTACCCCTCTTTGACGTTTTAATATGCCGACATATAGTAGATCTCATGAGGGGTAAGAAAAACCTAGGCACAGTGTACTCTCTTTGACGTTGTAATATGCCGATATATAGTAGATCTCTGGGGGGTAAGAAAAGCCAAGGCACCGTGTACCCTCTTTGATGTTTTAATATGCCGATATATAGTAGATCTCATGAGGGGTAAGAAAAACCTAGGCACAGTGTACCCTCTTTGACGTTCTAATATGCCGATATATAGTAGATCTCTGGGGGGTAAGAAAAGCCAAGGCACCGTGTACCCTCTTTGATGTTTTAATATGCCTATATATAGTAGTTATCTTGGGGGTAAGAAAAACCTAGGCACAGTGTACTCTCTTTGACGTTGTAATATGCCGATATATAGTAGATCTCTGGGGGGTAAGAAAAGCCAAGGCACCTTGTACCCTCTTTGATGTTTTAATATGCCTATATATAGTAGTTATCTTGGGGGGTAAGAAAAACCTAGGCACAGTGTACTCTCTTTGACGTTCTAATATGCCGATATATAGTAGATCTCTGGGGTAAGAAAATAGGCACCTTGTACCCTCTTTGATGTTTTAATATGCCTATATATAGTAGTTATCTTGGGGGGTAAGAAAAACCTAGGCACAGTGTACTCTCTTTGACGTTCTAATATGCCGATATATAGTAGATCTCTGGGGGGTAAGAAAAGCCAAGGCACCGTGTACCCTCTTTGATGTTTTAATATGCCTATATATAGTAGTTATCTTGGGGGGTAAGAAAAACCTAAGCACAGTGTACCCTCTTTGACGTTCTAAATTGCCGATATATAGTAGATCTCTGGGGGGTAAGAAAAGCCAAGGCACCTTGTACCCTCTTTGATGTTTTAATATGCCTATATATAGTAGTTATCTTGGGGGGTAAGAAAAACCTAGGCACAGTGTACTCTCTTTGACGTTGTAATATGCCGATATATAGTAGATCTCTGGGGGGTAAGAAAAGCCAAGGCACCTTGTACCCTCTTTGATGTTTTAATATGCCTATATATAGTAGTTATCTTGGGGGGTAAGAAAAGCCAAGGCACCGTGTACCCTCTTTGATGTTTTAATATGCCTATATATAGTAGTTATCTTGGGGGGTAAGAAAAACCTAGGCACAGTGTACTCTCTTTGACGTTGTAATATGCCGATATATAGTAGATCTCTGGGGGGTAAGAAAAGCCAAGGCACCGTGTACCCTCTTTGACGTTCTAATATGCCGATATATAGTAGATCTCTGGGGGGTAAGAAAAACCAAGGCACAGTGTACCCTCTTTGACGTTCTAATATGCCGATATATAGTAGATCTCATGGGGGTAAGAAAAGCCAAGGCACCGTGTACCCTCTTTGATGTTTTAATATGCCTATATATAGTAGTTATCTTGGGGGGTAAGAAAAACCTAGGCACAGTGTACTCTCTTTGACGTTCTAAATTGCCGATATATAGTAGATCTCTGGGGGGTAAGAAAAGCCAAGGCACCTTGTACCCTCTTTGATGTTTTAATATGCCTATATATAGTAGTTATCTTGGGGGTAAAGAAAACCTAGGCACAGTGTACTCTCTTTGACGTTGTAATATGCCGATATATAGTAGATCTCTGGGGGGTAAGAAAAGCCAAGGCACCGTGTACCCTCTTTGATGTTTTAATATGCCTATATATAGTAGTTATCTTGGGGGGGTAAGAAAAACCTAAGCACAGTGTACCCTCTTTGACGTTCTAAATTGCCGATATATAGTAGATCTCTGGGGGGTAAGAAAAGCCAAGGCACCGTGTACCCTCTTTGATGTTTTAATATGCCTATATATAGTAGTTATCTTGGGGGGTAAGAAAAACCTAGGCACAGTGTACTCTCTTTGACGTTGTAATATGCCGATATATAGTAGATCTCTGGGGGTAAGAAAAGCCAAGGCACCGTAAACCCTCTTTGATGTTTTAATATGCCTATATATAGTAGTTATCTTATATAGTAGTTATCTTGATGGCCTATATATAGTAGAAAAACCTAGGCACAGTGTACTCTCTTTGACGTTGTAATATGCCGATATACAGCAAATCTCATTGGGGTAAGAAAAGCCTAGGCACCGTAAACCCTCTTTGATGTTTTAATATGCCGGTATATAGTAGATATCTTGGGTGGTAAGAAAAACCTAGGTATTTTCGAAAATATTTTTTGTAAGTATTGAAAAAATGTAGTTGTAGGTCGGCAATACAGAAAATAATTTTTCTCGAAAATAAGACTTCGACAAATGAAAATTTGGATTTTTTTAAATATAAGACCTTGATAAATGAATTTCTCATATAGAAAAACCTCGAATACATAAGTCTACAGAAAATCTCGCCAATCGTTTACGACAAAATATTCAATGGAAAAGCGGTAAAATGATTTTCGCTGAAAATTAGACCATTTTAGTGAGCTGGCCTGACCAATCTCGATGATTGAAAAAGATTTGTTTTGTCCATTTACTGTAAAGCCTACGCCATAATGCTTATTGATTGCCTCTGCAATAAAATTACAGTTTTAAAGCTTTCTCAGCAGTTAATTACTTGAGGAACGCCAATGGATATTATAATTTGTTTTCATAAGATTCCTAATTAATTGCTTAATGCCGTAACTATTTGGGCACCATTATCTTACTGTTAAAGTTTTTTTAAGTTCATCATTGTTTGACATTCGGTTACTGGCAGAACCGGCTGAGTGAATAATTTAATAACTTTGCTTTTAACCGAGCTTACTTTAAGGTTTAATAAAATAAAGCACTTCATGATCTGCAGTCTAAAATTCAATTATCTGTAACACGGACTGAGTTGAAGCTTCCACAGAAATATTTTTGCCATCAGACTTCTAAAAGCCGCTAAACGTCTACTTTTAAAAGCAATTAGGCTTTGATAGTGGCCAGTCCATCTTTCCATGGGTAAAAAGGCCGTTAGTTTGGTTCGGTAACAAGGTGAAATTCGATTTACAGTTGAAAAACAATTTCAGTGACATGTCATTTCAAATGGCTCTCGGTGTCGGCCATTTCAGGTAATCTGCTCCATTACATTGTGGTATAGTTTGGTGATAGGTAAAGGCTAAAATTTTATTTTGTCTTCACGTAAAAATATGTTAGTGAATTTTAATTGATAAATTAGATATAACGTAGTCACCCGGAACATAGGAATGAACGTTAGTCCTGATGAATAAGTTTATACGTATTTGTGTTGTGTGTGTGTGTGTGTGTGTGTGTGTGTGTGTGTGTGTGTGTGTGTGTGTGTGTGTGTGTGTGTGTGTGTGTGTGTGTGTGTGTGTGTGTGTGTGTGTGTGTGTGTGTGTGTGTTTTATCAAACTCAGCATAAAATCGATCTTTTTAATAGATTTGTGAAGTTCATTTCCAATCGAAAACAATTAACAGTTCAAAACCGATTGATATTTCAATTCGTAAAAAAAGTATTTAGTCAACTTAATAATTTTACACTTTTTTAAGTGTGGTGATTTTTCTTTAATAACTTTTTAATCTATTGAGCTACAATTACCTATGTAAATATTTTATATTGTTTTTATATTGATGACAGTCTTACATAAAAAAATTCTAAATGTTGTAAGGAGATGATACAAACGTTTTCAAATTCACATTGTTAAACAAATAATTCAGAATTTATCGTCAATAAAAACAGAAAAATCGATCTTATTTTATTAATTTGTTTAGCTTATAAGAATTTGCTAAAATATTGTTATAAACAAGAAGAAGATTAAAGTCAGGGGAATTTATTTTCGATTTATTTGCCAACAGAACTATATTATTGAAAAACATAACTATATTCAAGGACAACATTTGAGCAAAATCTGATGAACAGTTTTTGAGAACCTTAATCCGAACCTGAATGTTTTCTTGCTACAAAGGTACCTTTCATTTCGATACTTACTGATTTACATTTTAGAAAATTTTGAACAACATTGTTGTTAGAGTTGTTTAAAATAAACGATTTTAAAAAATGGCTTTAAAAATTTTGACGAACATGATCTGAACGTTAAATAAAGAGTCAATTTAATTTTTAACTGATGTGATCGTACATATAGACCCATAAACAATATGTTCAAGTAAACTTAACTTCATTGGGTTAATTTAACCTGAAAACTTATTACAGATTTTTTTTGCGACAAATATTCATTCTTTATATTTAATGTTTTTGTAAACATAGTAAAAATTACAGTAGAATCGTTACATAAACATATAAAGTGTTTTGCGTTACCTTGTTTTTTAACCAATAGGACATGAGGAAAGTTGGGATTGATTGGCTACCTGTTTTATTTATATAAACTCATCATTCTTCATCATTTCCATCTAAAAAACGTCCATGGTGCTCACAGAACTTAACCGTGTGACAGTAAAAACCTGTTTACTCCTGGTTCTACGTCATGTCAACAGTGAAAGACACCGACTTATTAACGGCTATTGCAAACTTTGATGATATTAGTGCGATACTATAAAAACATAACGAGGTTCGTATTTTCCACTTTAAAGCAAACAAGAGAACATTAAACAAAACCGAAATAAAAAATGAGGCGATCCCATTGTCCTAGTTGGACAAACACGCTTTTATAACTTTGAACTACTGTAATATCATTTAACGTCTGAATAAACAATACACAGTTCAGTATTCTACTACAATTCACTTCCGACTTCCAACAAATTAGTTCAATCCTATGGGTTACATACTTTAGGAAATAGTAATTCTTAAATAAAGTGATATTTAAATTAATTCAATGTACATCTTTTAACCTTGTATATTTTCATAAATAATTAATATATTATTCTTAATATTAAAATAATAATAGTTTTAAATATTTCAACTGACCGTCGTTTTGAATCAGAGCCAAAGTAACATCTGGTATTATCACAAGTTATTTTTAAGTAAGCTATTTAAAGTAAGAGATATTTTGATAGGGATTTACATTCAAAATTTTAATGCAGCTCTAGGAAAATACATTTTTTTGAGGCAGTGTTCACTAATAAGTTACGTTTATTAATACGAGATATGTTAGAAAATGACGTGGTGTAACTATAATCGTAAAACCCATTTCCAATATCTCGAAATGAGGATCAATCGAGATCTCTAGATCACTTTTCCAGAAATCTTTAAAATTTTGTACACACACACACACACACACACACACACACACACACACACACACACATATATATATATATATATATATATATATATATATATATATATATATATAGAGAGAGAGAGAGAGAGAGAGAGAGAGAGAGAGAGAGGGAGGGAGAGAGAGAGAAACAGAGAGAACTTATACTTTGAAAAAATTTACCCATTTTTAAAACGATTTCAATAATTTCTCTCACTAGATTTATTAAAAAGTAAAATGCAATTTAAATCAAAAACATTCTTGTCCAATGGATTCTGAATGCACGCCATGAGCTGTGAAGAAGCAAATTGTAGCTTGTCTTTATAATCAAGAGGAGAACGAAATTTAACCTTGGTGAGCAACTAATATGTCTTACAAATTTAATGATAGAAATTGAAACTTTTGACCACCGACTGGATATTTTTGCTTTATCAGATCATTATGGTGTAAAATACATGTTATTGTATTATTTTTGTTTATTAATATTTCACTTTAAAAACAATAACACTTGCTCTACTTTAAAAATATATAAATAACATAAGTACGTACCACAAAAGTCCCAAATAAAATAGCTTAGGGTGCTTCTTAATTAAACCTTCTATCTGTGGATGCTGTAAGTTAACAACTACGGTTATTTAAGGTCCACGGGATTTTTTTATTTTTAAAATTAAAACGTAATGGTTATGTTTTCCGTAATTCAACTGTAGAATAAAATATAATCGGTTGCATTGCGCTGTTTCGCTAATTTGATGAAAAAAAAATTTTGTTCAAACAAAATAAATATTTCTTCATGTAAAGCAATATTTTAATTATACAAAATCTGCGTAAATTAAGAATTAATATTTTTAATTAAAATTTAAGAAGGAATGTAAGTTCTAACTGTTATAAATTAACTGGTGTGAAAAATTCAACAATCTTAATACTCTGAAATTGTAACTGGTAAACAAGTGTGTGACATAGTTCTGTGTATAAATCATTCTGTTATTGGTGCTAAAAAATTAACCTGAAATTTGCGATATATATATATATATATATACAATATTATGTTTTTAAATTTAATTTTCTTTCTCATTACATTTAAAATACCTGAATCAACCATTATTTTCTTAGGATTCAACTTCATATCTTCATATTTTCTCTCTCTCTCTCTCTCTCTCTCTCTCTCTCTATATATATATATATATATATATATATATATATATATATATAGATAGATAGATAGATAGATAGATATAGATATAGATATATGTATATCAGGTATGTAGATATGTAGTTGTCGCTATTTTGAACTATTAAAAGGATTTTGCAAGTTTAATTAACTTATACAAGCTTTTATAAATGTTGGTGATAAGTTTGAACCAAATCAAATCACACACGCGCGCACGCACGCGAACTTAAGCTCACACAGCTAACCTGTGCTTTAACTACTGCGGCCATGTAGGTTTCATAATAAATATGTGTGTGTGTGTGTGTGTGTGTGTGTGTGTGTGTGTGTGTGTGTGTGTGTGTGTGTGTGTGTGTGTGTGTGTGTGTTTTACGCACGCTTGCGTACGATCGCTGGAAATCAAAACCATTTAAAATAATTTTTATATTTTGCTTTTTCTTTTTCTAAGTTAGTCCACATAAAAATATAGAAATTACGAACATTTAAAAATATTCAAAACTTAACTT
This sequence comes from Callitettix versicolor, assembly GCA_022606455.1. NCBI lineage: Eukaryota > Metazoa > Arthropoda > Insecta > Hemiptera > Cercopidae > Callitettix > Callitettix versicolor. The sequence continues at coordinate 68,552,834 of CM040189.1, forward strand.
TAGGAAACATATTTAATGAAATTGGTAAAATTTAGTTCAAAAGTATTTTCTTAAAAAAAGTAGTTCCATAGGCATACCGACAATAAACTTTTAAATTCTTATTTATAAACGCAATACGTATTCGTCTCTCACGATCTGATGGAACGACTTTCCAAAAAGTAATAATCATAATATGTTTAAACTTTTTTGAATATCTGATTGCAATTCATAATCAGTGTTTAATTGCATGAATTAGCTTTTTTTAAAAATTAATTTGACATTACTAGACAGGTACACAACTGTGTAGAGCATAGGGATTTCATAGCCACTGGAACTGTAAACAAAGGCCCTATTGTGCAACTAAGCCTCTTGGGTATTAGTTCTGCGGAACGGTTCACTCAGTGAGTTTGAGCAGTTCACTGACTAATGTATCCATGGGTCTTGCAAGATAAACACCTTCGCTCTCCTGCAGGCAAAGATCTCACAATCAGAGATTATGTGCTTTGCAGTTTTCTTGCCCAACCCGCATAGACTGTGCACTGTTTTGTCAACCATTTGAGCTTGCTAAGGCCGGACGCCATCAAATGCGTAGCGGAATGAAGATGAACGGCAACCGAAATCGGAGCGCAGTCAGTTTGAAAATCGCGTTTTATCTTTTAAATTTAAATATTCAGGTCTACTGTAACGGACTCTAGGAAACTACTGTGTTTAAAAACCATAACTTTGGTAAAGAGAAATAGTAAGTTTAGAGGTACGGTTAGCGTGATGGAGTCAGCTTCAAACCGAACCTAGACGGAGTGAAGCTACGAGCGGAGCCCAGTGACGCCGCTTGACTCGCTAAGCTACGATACGGTATCAGTGGTCGCACTTACATTAAAAACAATAGGTTAGGTTTTTAATACGTAGTCCGCTCTGCTCATCTAACTAATAACTAGTAGAGAAAATAAATTACAATTTTAAAACTATTCTATTGTGGTTTTTTTTTTAAATATGCCTATATTTACCTATCGAAGCTTAATGCTATTATTTCACACACGACTAATTTAAAAAGAGTGTTTTTTTGTAACCCTACAGGTTATTAACTTAATTGTTAGGGTTTATAAGAAAAGTATACTTAACAATCAAAAAATTTTATTTGATCTATTAAAAAAACTTAAGATTAAAAAAAACTGAAGCATTTTGAGTCTGAAGGAGTCATGATTAAAAACTCAAGATTGGGAGGCAATACGTGGACAAATTGCACCCATGGGTAGCATTATCATTGCTCCATTTTAAGATATTACAAAATCATTTTAATTGATTTTGAAACAATATGATTCTTAATAACTATGTTTTTTCTAAAAAAAAAAATTTTTAAGTCATGTTATAAACTAGGAGGTCAAACTGAAGCCATATCGTTTCCACGAAGTATCGTTTCACTAGGCTAATATGAAAAGAAGAAATATCTAAAAAATACAATGACTAAACAAAAATCAATAAAATGTCAATCTTAATATATAAAAGAAGAAGTCTGACTGACTGACTGACTGATTGATTCATAATCAACGCAGAGCCAAAACTATTTTTTTTAGCGACTTGAAATTTTCAGGGTACATTTATGTTACTTACTGTATAGGCGTGCACTAAGAAAGCATTTTGCAAAATTTTGATTTTAACGCCATTAAACTACTTACCCAGTCCAACTTTAATATTCAACGTATAGCCGAGACTATAATAGCTAAAGATTTGAAATTTTTCGAGTTATTACCACATGTAGGGGTGCACTGAAAAACGATTTTTCAGTACTCAACCCCAAAGAGGTAAACATGAGGTAGGCTACAACAATTTTTATTGGAAAAATATATTTTTCGTCTGACCTTCTTAAAACGTAACATAATCACTCTTAAATATAAGTAATGAAATATAGTTTTCACCATTTCCCAAAACTCATCCCCTAAAGAGATTGAAAGGAGGTAGAAAATATAAAAAAGGTGTATTCAATTTTGTATTAAAAACTATTTTTTTTATCGTATATTCTAGAAATATGCTATGAAACACATATTTCAACATTTTTCTGAATTCATTCTGAAAAGAATAAAAATGAAAAAAAAACAGGTATAATCGGAGAAAAAATAAGGTTTTCATATATATTTTTTTATAAAATTTTCTTAAAAGTAAACAAAATATTCTAAAACACAAATTATGATACACGTAATTCAGCATTTTCCCCTGAATTCATCCCCTAAAGGGACAAAAATATAGAATAGGTTTAAATGTTTGTATTGGAGAAAAATATTTTCGATCAGATTTTCTTAAATTCGAATGGAACACGTTTGAAGACAATAAAACAGCATATTCACATTATCATCTTTTTTTATATTAACTATAAAATAATCGCGAGTTTAGATTATCACGCTTTTACTAATATATTTTTTTAAGTTTGTCAATTATTAATAACTGAAACCGTTTAAGTTTCATGGGCAAAGCCGCGACGGGTAATGCTAGTATAGTTTAAATAAAAAATGATGTACAAAAATATTGATGTACAAACACCCTGTTTGTTCGAATCGAATAAACACTTTGTACATAGTTGATGTGAAGAACTTTAAAATGACAGGCTGGCTGCACGATTGTTTACCTAACATCAATAGAACGTGAAAAACCAAGCCGTTTTCATATTTTTGTACCACAATGTTTAATTAATTGAATTATTAAACAAATTATAATTAATAATAATTAATTGTGTGTGTGTGTGTGTGTGTGTGTGTGTGTGTGTGTGTGTGTGTGTGTTTTAAAGTATAAACAGTTTCGTTAACCAGCTAGAAAAGTAGCTATAACAAATCTCTAAAAATTCGTAATTTTTCAAGAATAATTAAAAAAAAATTTTTCACCATTGAAATTAGCATTAAAACTACATAATTAAAAATCCGTTGAATTTAGGAAATTCTATTGGACGGCGGTCAAGGTTCATTTTCTAATTTTCAAAGCAATTTTTAAAGTTTAATATGCTAATAAACACAGATTTTAATGAAGTTTATGGCAGTGAAATCAATGGCGAAGCGAATTACTTTTGGAAATTGTAGTGAAAAGCTGCGGAATTACTTTAATCTCGGTTTCACAAAATTTCAAAGTAAGTGATCAGTGACGGCTTCATATATGCAATAGATCGATAGTCTATACTCAAAGTAAAGTAGATAGCGCTGTACTTTGAGCGAAGTTACAGAGATCTCGAATTTGCGGTGAAATGCGAGCCACAGAGCCAGAGCTAGCCTCGGGCTAAACAGAATTGGATTGCCAACTGTCTTGCGATATATTCATAGTCAATTTACTCAACGTGAATCATACAACAGTTGGAACCTCTCAATTTGTATTATTTCATGAAGGAGATATTTAGAATTGCACACTTTGTAATTATTTTATGGTTGGCGAAAAAAAACGATCATTAATAACATAAATAAATAATAAATATTTCATTTAAAATTTGCGAATAAACTTTGCTACACTTAACTAACAAGAGGTTCAAATTTGTCTGTATGTACAGAAATAAAATTTGGGTATTATCTTTAAAATTTCATTCAGGCTGTTATCGCAAAAGCGGAAATACACAGTTTTCGGATCTTGCTTTCATCTCTCTCTCTCTCTCTCTCTCTCTCTCTCTCTCTCACACACACACACACACACACACACACACACACACAACACACACGCAACACACACACACATATACATATATACACACACACACACACACACACACACACCTAGTGGATATACATATATATACCCCGAGGACCCGGGTTTATTCCCATGTGTGTACAATAGTCGGACGTTAAACGCTATAAATATATATATATATATATTATATATATATATATATATATATATATATATATATATATATATATATATAAGCTAAACAGAAGCTCGCAGCGATTATAAATCTGATTTAAACTATTTTAATTTAATTTAAAATAACAAATATTTGCTTTATTTTTTTAAAATAATATTTAAAATCATTTATTCAAAAAATTACATATTCTGAAGTTTTATAATGAGAAAGTAATAGCCTCTTCTAGCTTAGTCGAACCGCTGCCGTGTTTCTTAATTTATTGGACATAATATATGTTGATATCAGCTGGTAAAGCAAATCATCTATTCAGACTATTGTTTCAGCAGTTCTTCACGTATAAACTAAGTTAAATATTTATACTTTATTGTATACTTCAACATATAGATTTCGCAGTTTACATTTGAGATGCAGGTTAAAATATTTAACAAGTTTACTAATTAATCACTAAGTATGAAAAATTAATAATTATATTATATTTAACTTTTATTGTTTGTCAATGATCCAGTAAATTATTCGGGAAAAAAATAAAAGCTTCATATAAAAAAACGTGAAAAACACTATGAAAACACTCTAAGATTAAGTTGTGTTATGAAAAAGTCAGACAAAATCTGAAGATTCGTCCAAGTTCTAAAAATCACGTGATCACGAGGTTTTGTTCAAATATTGATCTTATATGAAGCTTCATAACTCGTTTTTTTAATAAAAAGTATTAAATAAAATGAATTGGTATTTTGAAAGATTATAGAAAAAAACCATAAACAAGCTCCGTTCTTAGTCGAAATTTTCGATTTCCCCTAAAACCAGAAAATTCACTTTCAAAGATTAACCGATTTTGTTAAATTAGGCAGGTTTTTAGGTTTCAATAACTCCTGAACCGTGTGTTTATTTAAACGTACGCCACTTTATTTTAGATTATACGCAACTGAGAAAAACGTTACTGAATTCGTTAAAACTGATTTTAAGGAAATCCGATTTTAACAGTAGTTCGAAAAAAGATTTAATTTTTGCTTTTAATGAAAAAAACCATTTTGAGTAAAGGCTAAACAAGACGTATATGCTAAATTTGAATCAAATTGGTCAATTAGGAATCAACTTACAACAATTTTTTTTTGAAAACAGATACTTTCACTAAAATCTCTAAATTTACTTTAACCATACATGGGACATAAAAGTAAAAAACAATAATTTACTTCACGTTTGTTGCCACATTACGGCATTTACATTGTTAATATATGTCTAGCGATAACAAGTTTTCTAATTTGAAATAGCAATTTCCTGGCACATGTTTAGCACATTGACACATATTGCATACAAGTTGCTGTTAGTGTGCTTCGCCGCACTTTATTAGTTTGCGTTTATATAACATGAACAGTTCATGCGATGTTGATGACAACCAACATGTTGATAACGATCAAACAACATTAGATCAATTTGCAATTTTCTTCATTCAATCGTCGCCAATAAAATATGACCTACATTACTTCGTTATACAAGCTATTCAAAAAAACATTTCCCTGTAATGATATTTACAGGATCCAATAGACAGAAACACGGAGCAAACTGTAGCATGTAAGGACTGTTATCGAATGTGGAATGTGACAGATAATTTGATTTAACATTTCTCACTTTACGAATTTCATAAACAAATCGAAAATGAGATTTAATGGTTATTTACGTTTTTAGGCTCTCTCTCCCCCTTTCCTCCCTCCCTCCCTCCGTCCTTCCCTCAATTTCTTTATCTCTACCTATATGTTTGTGTGTGTGTGTGTGTGTGTGTGTGTGTGTGTGTGTGTGTGTGTGTGTGTGTGTGTGTGTGTGTTGTTTCTTTTTCTCTCTCTTTCTCTCTCTCTCTCTCTCTCTCTCTCTCTCTCTACCTCTCTCTCTCTCTCTCTCTCTCTCTCTCTCTCTCTCTCTCTCTCTCTCTCTCTCTCTCTCTCTCTCTCTCTCTCTCTCTCTCTTGATGACATAAATAAAATGAAGGTCATATTTCCACTGATTTATAGGTAATTTTTAATTTTTCTAGTCCCTTTTTTCTATCAGAGTCTTAAAAACCCCATTTTTTTTAAACTACTTAAATCGATTTTTATAATATTTTGATCGAATGTAGTCCATAAACAAAACATATCGGTCGCATTAGTCAAAAAAATCAAGTTAAGATAATAATGCAAGGAAAATCGGATAATTTTTTTGAAATCGGTGGAACAGATTTTGCTAAAATTTTGTTCATATTCAACATTTTATAACTCAATTCATGGTTAAATATTTTATGAAACTGCATATATATATATATATATATATATATATATATATATATATATACATATGAATGTTTTTTTCTTAAATAAACGGCCGCCCGTTCAATGTTAGCAACTTTACAAGATTTTAAAATTAACAATTCTACTTCATATTGACTTCAATGTTGAATATTAAAAAAATATATTTTTCATAAAAATGATATGAAGATTTTGAATATCGGCCAATTTAACTGTTTAGAATTTCTATTAGTAAGGAAATTGTTCAAGCAATTACCAAAATGAATCGTATGCCAAGTTCGAGTCAATTTGGACAAAAACTGCCAACGGCAAAGTGCCAACATACGTTTATATTAGCAAAAGCTAAAACGACAAATAACAGTTATTGCCGTTTTACTATTTAAAATCAGTTCACAAAGTTATTTCTTACCAATGCTCACATTTTTTACTTTACAATTTGGACTAAATACTGTTAAAATTAATTATGATCTTAATACTTATTTCAGATCTTGAAAAACATATTTCAGCGATTATAAAAAAGAAGTAATCAAAATTGTGTTGAATTTTAAATTAAGAAATAATTAGTTTACACACTGTCCTTACTAGAAAAAAGAAACAAGAAAATATAAAAAGCCTATAAACTTTACCATATTCCTAGATTAAAAGTTTGCATGTTATAAACAAAATTATTTTTAAATTTGACTTCTCTTTGTCCGGAACTACGTCACAATTCTCTACAATGCTTTCGTTATGCTAGACTTAAGTCACCATTACGCCATGTCTCTTTATTTCCGTTACGCTCCATTTATTTTTATGTTCTACTCATGCAAGCTGCTCAATGGATGCATCCATTTTTATGAAAATGAAGCAAATCGCAAAGAATATTGTTTGATAAATGGAGAAATAAAATCCATTCTTATACAGTTTTACTAAAATGCTGACTTTAATAATTTACAGATATCTTAGGGGAAAAACGTTTTAAAATTTTGTTGGTAGAATTTTATTGGCAAATTCAAAGTAAATTTTTGTAGTTAGTCTAATTTTCAATCTGATATCAGTCATATTGATTTAATTCAATTGTAACGATCAACTACCAATTCTATCGAATAATGGATAATAGTGAAGCAGTGTCCATTACTATACTATATTCTTAAGAGCGGTAAGCTAACAATACGATATTTTATGTATCACTTTTAGCTATATAGACTAAAGCACACCATTTCTGTTACCATTTCTATTCGATAGTATTGACAGTTATAAAATTTGATAGGAAACTAAAACGAGATACAAAAATTTATTTTGACTTTTCTCATAAAAACTTGCAGTTTTTGAGTTATGTTTACTTAAAATTTGAAATGCTGCCATTATGAAACAAATTATTTGAGCATCTTGCATATATATATATATATATATATATATATATATATATATATATATATATATATATATATATTATTACGCTAAGCATTACCATCGTTTTCGTACCAAAAATAAGGACATGCGTTATTTAAACTACACACACACACACACACACACACACACACACACACACACACACACACACACACACACACACACACACACACACACACACACACACACACACACACACACACACACACACACACACACACACACACACACACACACACACACACACACACACACACACACACACACACACACACACACACACACACACACACACACACACACACACACACACACACACACACACACACACATATATATATATATATATATATAGTTATATATAAACCTATATTTTCGTGAAAAATATATGCACCAGAGACTTCTCACCTTTCATACTTTTCCATCTTAAAAGGCTTTACAGTAAAATAAAAACTGACTTAGAACCTATAAAAGGTCTTTAAACAAAATTTAACGAGCAGAATAAAATTTTCTCGAGAGAGTGCAGCACAATGTAGCAATAGGTGACACGTAATTGCGTGTGTACCAAAACAACTGTTTGCTAAAAAAAACATTGCCGAAAGTAATATTTAAATTACTTGCAAGAATGCAAGAGTAAATTGAGAAAACTGAAGGCGGTCAGGTTTATTTTTCTGTTTTTTCCTGTTTCTTCTGAAACATAAATTCATTTTATTTCAGATTACAAGATTTTACAAACTTAATTTATCACTTATCACTTAACATACTGAGGGATTGCCACTTATCTTTATGCATAACCAAAACTTGAGCAAAATCTGATAATCCGATTTTGAGAAATTAGGCAGGTATTTCAGTGTATTCCTCATAAAAGTCAATATAGTTATCCCGAACCCCTATCTGCGATGGCTCTCTCGATTGAAATTCGCTAAAAGGGGTAAAACAAAACGAGGAGTGTTTAACAAGCTTCTACAACCCCAAAATATGGAACGACAGCGGCAGCCAACGTCGGCATGTTTATTTCATTGTATTATTTCTGCTGCGGAATCCTATTACCAGCTCTACCCCTCGCTCCCGCTGCCAAACAAATAACATTTCTTCTACCACAAAACAAAATGAAAACCTTTCACCCTTGGTAAATAGCTTTCTTTGAAGAGGGTCGCATAAACTACTTTCCTATAACAGTTTTAAAAATTATAACCATCGAAAACTAAAAACGACCATGAAAGGTTCACAGATCTTGACCTCTAAAACACGTATTCAATGATAGTTTAAAATTTATTTATTTTTAAATTTTTGTTTTTAAAAATTCATACTTTTTTCTACCATAGAAAATGTAAAAAGTATAGTGATTGTGTAAGAAATAGTATAACGATAAGTAATACATCTGTAGCCACCTGAGAGGAATCCCTTCCATTTTTAACTGTCTTTCACTAACCGTACCCACATCACAAACCAAAGTGGAACTGAGTACATCAAGGTTGATGGCTAATGGGTTCTGTGGATACTCTAGATATTATGCGACCTATAGTTTAGTCCAGCATGCGGGCTTTGTATGTGTTGATTTTGTATTTCTACAGCTACATGGGAAATTTCAATGCCTGGAAACAAACAGTTAAGACCCACAATTACTCTGAGAAACTAGAAAAAGTAGACAAAGAAAGTGAAAAAGCATAGAAACAGAAGACAATACCTAGTCCTATGAAACCAGCAAGCAGTGAATAATAGTATATTAGGAGGGCCAATCGAACTTGCAATGGCTAAAGTGAAGAGATGGAGTCAAACATCTAGAATCAAAAAGGCAGTCTAAGAACAACAGTCGATTATCGGAACCTCTAAAGTGCAAACTAAGATGAAAGAAGGTTGTGGCAAAATAGCTTCTAATCAATATTTGAAGCAGAAATCCTCCCACAGATTCTTGGTGATGAGAAACAACCTTATAAGGCTGCGACGACGCGTTAACAGAAACCAGTATGCGAAAACTGGAGAGCTGTTAGAAGGAACGTCTATGTAAAGAGGTTTCTCTAGAGACTTAAATTCCAATAGTAAAAACCTATGTAGAGGACAACTTACAAAAATCATAGAACAGGGTATTGTGGTTCAAAGTTTCATTCAAACTGCGTAGGAATTTATCAAGGAAGAGAGTGTGTAGGTTATGCAGGGTGGTTGAGAAAATGCAGATCACTTAATTATGATTGTGTGGCTTTTGTCAGCAGTAGGCTGACGTTATTTGCTCTCCGTTACCTTAAGGACTTCCTGCAGTCAATCTAGTCACTTACTCTTCTATCAATTGTTGTGCCAGTGACGACCTTATACTCTAACATCCAACATTCAATCTACAATCTAGTATAGTGACTATGGTAAAAATCGATTTTGAGTACATGATGAATTTATCCATTTTATTTTAGCCTATAAAAAGAGTTTTACTGGTGTTTGTTTGCTTATGTGTATACGCATCGCTAAAAACTAACACCAATGGACCAACTTCGAAGAAATTTTGTCTGGGTGGTTCATCATATTTCCAGAAGAGAATTTTCATGTTTTAAAAGTCACTAAAAAGGTTAAATAAACTCATAAATAAACTACTTCAACAGTTTTAATCATATTTAAAATCGTAAAAAATAAAATAAAATTTATTTTGCACAAATATAACTCTAAAATATTTACTAATACTAAAAATTATCCCTAAAGATACCTAAAGAAATTCGGTTCATTTGCTTTTTTGACAAGAATTGTTCAAAAATAATTTCAAAAAATAAGTTTATCAGATATTATTCAAAAGATACATATTATAAAAAGATACATAAAAAAAGTGTAGTAAATTTTAAATAGATATTTCCATAAGGAAAAAATAAAAACAAACAATGAATTTATTTTGTTTCAAATTTGATCAATGGCTTTATAATGAATGAAATATGATAAAAAATCTCAGAAAAATCCGTTGAACTGATTTTGAGATATTTTGCAGATTATCCAAACTTTTTTGTGTAGCTTCTGAAACAGATTACATGTGGAAATGTGGGAAAGTTTTTATAAATTTTCACTATTTATTACAAAACATATATGATATTTCGACACTAATAATTCAACTTATTATTGTCAACGTTTTCTCTCGTTCTATTCCTACAAATTATACTTTTCTAATGCAACACCATTCATATATTTATAGGCATGTACTTTGTAAAAAAATCACCTCTATATCTATTTTTACCAGATTTTGTAGATAAAAGTGCACTGTTAACAAATTTTCAAATAATACCCCGAACATAAAAACTGTTGTGAAGGAACTGTCTTTGAACAGATACAGTTTTTTTTACATTCGACTTTTAAAAAACTACCCGTTAAAGTAAGTTGTATTGGATAGGTCAGATTGTGTAGAGTGTAATCACATTATCTAACCCCAAATGAATTCTCCAGGGAGAGATAAAATGTGCATGTGAACAAGCCAAATCCGGCAATTACTGAAGAGGTCCCTAAGGTAATGTATTCGGATCATGGATTAACAGGTTTTCAGTTTTACTGCTCACTAAGCTCAACAAAAACAGCCTTTTAGACTATTTGGTTGAAATTAAGCTAACATTTGCAAAACAATTAAATGTGTTAATCCCTTATCTCTGCAATTCAAAGTAAAAACATTTAGATTCGCGTTTAGTGGCAGAAAATAAATATCATTAATAGTTCTGATAAATTTGTCAGCCATTTAAATTCCTTATTTAATTTCAATATGGTTAATACCATATTTATTGAATAATCAAGGTTTATCTTGATAAGAGTTTGCATTGCTGAAAAACAATATATGAACTCATTATTTTGATGCAAATGAGACAGAAGCAATCCATAATTTAATTGCTTGTTCCTTATTTACTCATATGTAATGTAAGTTACACGTCCTTAGGAAATGAAGCTGTATAGCCCATACATAATCATTTCTGTATTTCTTATGGATAAATGGGCCTTCCGTTAATTTTTTTTTGTATTATCTAAATAATTTTTTTGGAATTTCAAAAGCCACATGTTTTCTTTGGAAACAATTAACATCTGAGGAAAAGTGAAAACAAATAATTTGTTTATCAAACCGTTATCACGATGAATATTATATTAAATCGTAGTCCCTAATTGTAAACTTCATACAAAATGTCATCGAAATCAATCATTTATTTTAGTGTCCAACAAAGACATATTCAGTAAAAACAAATTTTGACTCAATGGATCAGAAAACTGAAATAATTACCAAAATCCAAAGATAATTTTTTCAAGTATCATGTTTTAGGCGTGATTTAATGTTGGATTCTGCATACGGGGAACATGTATATATTGATATATGACAGCATATAATTCACGATTAAATCTCATAATAAATTAATTATAACTAAAAAATTGTGTGTTCCCGTCCGGAATCGAACCGGGGATCTTGCGCGTGTGACACGGACGCGATAACCACTACAATATGGAAACTCCGAAGAGGTTTTATCGATTTAAATATATGAAATAAATCGGTAATTTAATTTTGGTAGCTATATTAAAAGACCAGTTGTTTTATATTAATTCGTGAATATCAGCTGACTTTATTGAACAGGTGATAGGTTAAAATAATTTTCAGGCTAGCTATGTCAATTTGTCGTGTTTTCGAACAAATTATCGTAGTTAAAATAAAAAAATGAAAAGAAAACATGATACATGATTTTTATTTTTAGTGTAATAACAGAATTTGTTTTATATGCAGCACGTATTGAGAAAAATCGGTGGAAATCATGTATTCTTAAGTAAAACGTTACATTAAGAATATGTTATGCAAAATCTCACACAAACCGAGGATCCTTGTACATCCTTGCTTACAAGTTGTACAGCCCGTAAACGCGCACTTACTGTATATTCACCTGAAAAGAGAACTAATTTTTGACACAAAAAAAAAATCACCAATATGAAAAAAGATGACCTACAATCATCTTGTTTAGAAGCAATACACTTTAAAATCGTGTGTTTGACAATTATATAATTTATTTTATAAACGAAATGTCAACTCATATTAGTAAATTCACAATAAAATCTGTATTTTCTTCGAATTAAATGTTAGAATATTATAAAATATTTTTTTGAATATCGGAGTGAAGCATAGAGGTTCAGTGATGAGAAACAAATCAGCACCACGCGGTTTTGTTCGTCATTAACGGTTTAAATTACGTCGACTGGATTCCAGGGAAATTCAATTCAATTGAAAATCCTTTCCCAGTACAAAAACCCCTCATTGTGTTGAACAAGCTCATCAGTTGGGCTTCGGTGTCAGATTAATTAAAAAAAAACCAACAAAAATTTCGTTTTACAAGCTGGATTCTTTAAACGTTTTTAAGGCGAAAATCTGTTTCTTTTTACTTTCTTCGGTTTTATAGGCGATATTGTAAAGACTGAATCAAGGATTTGAAATTTTTAAAAAAATGTTCCAATTTTACTTTCCATCCACTATATATAATATAAATAAAGGATGTTGTATTGGTATCTACAAAATTTGATATTTTGATCGGTAAGTCCTTTTCTTTTTGTTGTTTGCGTGTTTACATATAGATGATATCTAAAAAACGTTGATTAATTAGATGAAGTTACGTTTTGACTTTTATCTCAAACATTTTTTAAATAAAAAAATTCAAGATCCTTTTTCTGAAAATGGTTAGGAATTTTATTTTCTTAAAATTATCCTAAAAAACGTTGATCAATTTTTGGATTCTCACATGTAAACAAATTAAAGCACAATTAAATAATCTCTTTTGATAAATTAATTATGGAAATGTTTCGGCTTTGGGGGGGGGATAACATGTATTCTATAATTTAAAGAATATTGAATCTTCAAAACAACAATTATTGAATTTAAGAAAGTTTTTACACCATATATGTTATAGATTTGTAGCAGTAACATCAAAGGAATACGAGAGGAATTCAAAAGCTCTAACTTTGTAAATATATTATATTTGAAACCAGAATAACAAAACAATATGTATTATGAAATGAGAAAATGAAAAAGAACTTGATAAAGGAAGGTTTTATATGGATTCTAATGTATTTGTAAGTACCTGTATATTTAACCCACCCCCTCAGGAAACAAATACCATTTCAATTTCAAGTGTGGTGCATGGTATATAACCACAAATCATTTGTTTGGCTTATACTCTTATACGAAAACCCATCAACTTTGTTATTGAATACATACAACAGTATTGAATTACAATGTTATAGGCAGCCATTAGAACAGCTAATTGAAAATTTGTAAAATGTATGCTTACAATTTCAAAATCTAATGTTACAATCGTAATTATCGATAATAAACATTGAACTTTTACAATTTCACTGAAAACACGAAGATGAACCGAAAAACGGTGAAAGTTCATATCGTATGGAATAAAATTCAAAAATTGTAATAATTTATTCAGATTATAACGTTGGTTATAATTAATTCTATGGTCACATTTTCGAAAAATGATAAGATGAAAGAAGTTATAAAATTACAGGTTTAAATAAACACCATTTTCAAACTATTTAGTTATTTTTTGTAATAAATTTTATTTTTGCTTATCGGAATTTGCCTTTATTGCTACTTTTATGAAATTCTTTTCTATTATGTTATCGAAACATTTCTTACTAGCAACTACTTTTATTTGTATTGGAAATTTTTATTGTACTTATCCCATTTGAACTTTTAAAATGCTATAATTTATGATTATTTTTAAATTATTAAATACACTTTTTTCCATTAAGGATTCTTAATTACTTTTTAATATTTTTTGTCATATTGAATTATATTATTGGGACACTGTATTGAATTGATTATAACAACATAGACAATTCATTAGAAAGTATTTGATTTTATGACACTTTCTCTTGTTTTTTTCTGTCTATCCTAATTTTATTTCTTAACATATTTAATTAATTTCTTCAATAGAAACAAAAATATACGCCCGACTTGTGTTTGTTCTGACGGTGGTATTAATTAAATGAACACTTAACTCGTCTAGAAGAGATAACTAAAGATGAGTATGACGGGAAGAAAGGACTCGTCAAGACGGAAATGGCCACAGAGAAGATTGAGACGTCATTTCCTGGCAGTGACAAAGAAGAGCTGAATTCGTAGGTATTCTGGGAATAAAGTAAAATATCATATCTTTTTTACAGGCTTCTTTAATATTACAGAGGGAAAGATTAGTTTTTTGTGCTTTTGTATATACTACAAAAACAAGTTCTTTTCTATTATATTAACTGTAATAAAAAACAAAGTAAATGTACCTGAAGACGTAACCTATTTGTCAGATATAAGCACGATTTAGCTCAATAAAAGAAAATATTTTTCAGAAAAAACTAACCTTCCAAAAACGTTTTATAAAACTTTAACTTTAATTTCTTACTTTATTAAGTAGGCCTACAAAACAAATTCTTGAACTTACTGATCTATACATTTACAAGTCTCTTGAATCTAAAATCGTGTTTTTGTTTGTATACTTGTGCGCCTATTTGTTTCTGTGTTTGTGCATATCGCTATAGACTAAGAGGGTTTGATGAAATTTTAAAAATGTTTGAAGCCATTTTTGCCAAAAAAACTGTAGAAGATTTGATTTTTTCAAAACAATTTTTAACACTTTTGCTTAAATTAAAAGTATCCAAATAAGTCATAAGACTCACGTCTTCCTTAAAAAATGTGGCAGCGAACTATTTAAAAAAAACTGAAAAATCAACATAATTACTCAAAATAACTTCACAGAATATTAATCAAATTTCGCTCATATATGAAGGTACATAACCCAATTTAGTGTAGAAAATTTGAATATAAATGCATTTGTAATTTGCAAGTAAATAAAAAAAGTAAACTCTTATCAATGACGACATTATTTTCCTTGATTTACTATCGAATGATAAATTATATTATTTCAAATTTGGTCCATTTAATTAAGAATATTTGACAACGTTTTAACAAAATGTGATTCACCATATTTTGGCGATAACGTCTAAAACTGTTTTTTTCTGGAACAGTAGAAGCGTTTGAAGAAATATTAATGCTATTCAAAACCCAGCGCTTATTAGATTATAATTAAGTAAACTGTTTTAATGTTGATAATATTGAAAAAAAAACATCGTCTGTCCTATTTAGAGTTAAGTTGATCATATATCGCTGGACAGATATTTTTATATGTTGATTCATAAAATGTTTTTCACGTTATTTTAATTACGTGATGATTCATGAAATAAAACTAATTGTGTTCATTTGATCACGTTATTCACATAAACAAACCGCTACACTATTGCAAGGCAATTACAAGAAATGTTCATACACAATCAACAGCGGCATTATAGCGGTGCTTCAAAGTGTCCACATAAATCATTCTATATTGCAGGATCGATATCAGGATACACCGTCTCGAACTTCTCTTAGCTACTTCCACTTCCGTTTAACGATATAACGTTACACTCTTCTTTATGTATTACAGTGTCTCGTGCTTCTGTAATGCAGTCTCTTTCCTCCAATAGAGACTTTTCCTTTTCCATTCGGTCTAACCTACATAGGTTACAATCATTCACTTTATTACAGTATTGTAAAACAAGTTTCCTTCCTTTTGCGGTACACTGAAAAAGGACCTTAACCATTTATTTTGTTACATTGTTTCCATTTTCTTCATAATTATATTACTCTAAATTTTTATTAGAAAATGAAAAAAGTTACTTGACTAATGTAAATCGGCTTTCTTTTTTACTGCTAAATTTAAAACATAAAAACTAGGTAGTTCATTTTTTGAAGCCTGCATTTTGTTTTAATACAAAATTCTAAAAGTTGAAAATAATATTAAAGACTAGCACTCCAAGCAGTGAAAACATAAAAGCAAGACTTACATATAATTAGAAAAAAAACTATAAGTGATAAAGTTGAAAATGTAAAAAACACCAGCTTACAAATACCCAACCATACGGAAGAATCGTCAAGTCAGAACGAAGCAATTACTGACTGACTACACGACCAACAGTCGGTGGGCCAGTTATCTACAATGTTCAAACGCCATTCGAATAGGAAGTAATAATTAAATGAACTTTTTTTTGTACTTTATGTGACGCTTATGTATCTTAACTTTAACACATCACTCCTCTTTAATACGAGGGTTGATCAAATATAAACGAGACTGACTTTCTAAAAACTTTTCCGTTGGACATTGAACTCTAAAGGGTGGGGTTTCAGGTAGCCTGGGAGTTTGGGACGGGCGTAGACGGGCAACATTTCCGTTCGGACCCTTCAGTATAAAACTATACAATGAGTGAGAGTGAATTGCACGTTTCCGTGGAGCAGAGAATTATTATTAAGTTTTTGGCCAAAGAAGGGGTCAATCCGACTGAAATCTTTCGTAGATTGACGGCTCAATACGGGGACAGGACCCTGTCAAGAGCTCGCGTTTTTGCTTGGCACAAGGAATTCGCCGAAGGACGGGAAGCAGTAGAAAACCTCAGCCATGATCGTCGCCCGACCACTTCCATCACGGACGAAAACATTGATGCTGTTCGGAAGCTTCTGGACGAAGACAGACGTATATCGCTGCGATTTATTGCAGATGAACTCCAGTTGAGCTATGGTAGCGTTCAAAAAATCGTTACATCAAACCTGGAACTCAGCAAAGTATCTGCAAGGTGGGTTCCACGAATTTTGACCGACGTTCACAAACGGAATCGTTTGGAGATTTGCCAGCGACTATTGACCCAATTTGAACGAGATGGTGAGGCATTATTAAACCGGATTGTCACCTGTGACGAATCATGGGTTCACCATTACACTCCCGAGTCGAAACAGGCAAGTATGGAGTGGCGGAAGAGGGGAGAGAGGGCGCCTCTGAAGGCCAAATCACGATCGTCGGCCGGGAAGGTAATGGCCACTGTATTTGTCGACAATCAAGGCGCCTTTCACGTCGATTTCCTCCATCAACGACGCACAATAAATGCTCAATATTATTGCGATGTTTTAGAGGTCGCAAAACAGTCTTTTCGTAGGAAAAGGAAATCTAAACCGGCGAGAAACGTCATTCTTCTTCACGATAATGCCCGACCACATTCGGCGAACGCTACGAGGCTTAAACTCGATCAATTGGCTGGGAACCAATGGAACATCCCCCATACAGTCCAGACTTATCACCCTGCGACTATCACCTGTTTGGGCTACTCAAAGAGGCGCTTGGAGGCCAGCGTTTCGAAGACGATTCTGCGGTGGAGACCTTCGTGCTCCAATGGCTCAATGAACGCCCGAGAACTTTTTACGAAGATGGAATTAAAAACTTCCAATTCAGTCTTGTTTATATTTGTTCAACCCTCGTATATTATTATTGATAAATTAACACGTTCACCACTACTTGCGTCATAAGTAACGCACGCTGCAACCACCGATAAGACACACGCTCGTTTTCAAAATATGAGGCGTGTGCCACGAGTGACGCACTCCCTTTATTTATTCAGGTGAGCTTAATGACACACAGGTTTGAAGCCTAGAATTGTGTTGCACGACCATTTTAAAGCATGCTAGAATCGTAGTCTGATTAGATTTTGGTCTATTGTATTTTTCTCTTCACCCTGACACACCTTATAGGTAATTTAAAAGGATAACAAATTTAAATTCAATAGAAATGTTAGAAGCATTATTTTAATTTTTAAAATTAATTTTAAATATAATTAGGTAATACATTTTGGGATACCGTTCTTGTTATTTATCTTGGTGACCATTATTGGTAAACTAAAATGAAAACACATTCAAAATAATAACAGTTATTTATTGACAATTAACACTAAGACATCAAAGAAATCATATAACTTATGGAGTCTTTTACTTGAAACTTTAAGCGCGTACGGATCAATAACAGTGTGCCACCAGTGACGCACTACGCCTATTATAGCAATGGTTTACAAATAGGCGTCGTGTGACTCATGGGCATAACCTCTGAAATATATGGATTTTTTTCGGTTGAATATCACCTAAAATGTTACAAAGATACATAATCTAACAATTTTACGGAACACATTTTACGCCTATAGTAGATATTTCACGTTCATTACCATAACACAAAATGTTGCTGTTGTCGTGAAAGCGTTAAATAAATGTTTAATTACCTCTTACATTCTTTAGTACTTACTTCTAAAATCTGACACATTTCACTATCTAATTTTAAATTTGTTTAAAAATATTTTTTCTGCAAACACTTTATTATTTTAAAAAATTAACTCATAACTCTGGTAAATATTCTTGTAACTTTTTTTTCATTTACTACTTATGCATTAACTTCCGTTTTCTAAACTTACCTTTCAAGAAAGCTCAAAGCTCCCTTTACGTATGTTCTGCCATCTTTAAATTTTATAAAACATATAATTTTTATACATTTTGTAGAGTAGTATAGAATCATAAAGATACTTAAGATAGTGGAAAAATCTTTTAAAAAATAGTCATTGGTTAAGAACCAGTTTTTTTAACTAGTGAAGGTAGTAATCTAGTAATCTCTACTAGTGAAGGTAATCTCTATGGATTCTTATAAGAACTGTTACTTCAATAAAATTACACAAACTGAAGTTTATTATACACCGTGTCAGGATATGTAGTACTCTTTAAAAAATATAAAGGTTTTTCACGCATCACCGTGTTAGTTAAGTTATGGATTACTCTTTAAAAAAATATAAAGTTTTTCCATGCATAACCGTATTAGGCCCAACAACAGTGTCAGTTAGGTTATGGAGTACTCTTTTTGAAAAAATAAATAAAGGTTCTTTTAATGCATCACCGTGTTAGGCCTAACAACTATGTTAGTTAGCTTATGGAGTATTCTTTAAAAAATATAAAGATTTATCACGCATCACTATGTTAGGCCTGACAACCGTATCAGTTAAGGTTTGGATACTCTTTAAAAAAATAAAGTTTTTTTCACACATCACAATGATAGGCCCAACAATCATATCAGTTATGATATGTAGTATTCTTTAAAAAAATAAAAGTTTTTTACACATCACCATGTTAGGCCTAATAACCGTTTCAGTTAATATACATAGTATTCTTTTAAAAAATTTAAAGGTTTTTTCACACATCACCATGATAGGCCTAACAACCGTGTCAGTTAGGATACGCAGTATTCTTTAAAAAAATATAAAGGTTTTTTTACGCATCATCGTGTTTGGCCTAACAACCGTGACAGTTAGGATATGTAGCCAAATAATCTTTAAAAAAATATAAAGGTTTTTTCACGCATCACCGTGTTAGGCTTAACAACCGTGTCACTTAGGTTATGCACTATTCTTTTAGAAAATTAGTTTCCTATCACCCAAACCCGTGTTAGACGTATTTTTATTGTTTTACTGATCTGTAGATCAGTAAAACAATAAAAATACGTCTAAAATCAGTACAACATGGTACCGATTTTCGCCGGTAGCAATTTTGAGGTTACGTTGGTCACTTTTATTTTCGATTTTTATCGTACTTCTCCTGCTTTCATATTTTGGATTTTTGCTTTTGGGCACATAATAAAGCATTTTAGTAAGAAAAATATCGAAAACTCCAATAGATGCTGCACTGCATATTTACCATTTTTTCATATAATGTAATTACACAAATATATATACTACCTTACAATTAAAGTATCCTAATAACATTGTATATAATATATATTCTGCACTCTGCTTTAAAAACATTGAATAGTCTTAAATGAAAAATACCAGATTGTGATTATTAGATGAAAATGTAAGATTGAAAACAATACTTTTACAATAAATAAAACATAAATTAAGATTTGTAAAATGGTATTAGATATGTCCATCTCAGGTGCCTAAATCTCATGTTCAGTAAACAGTAATTAAACCTAACTATAGTTAACAGATGTTACAAAACTAAAAACTGATAATTATTTTGGGCTGGGTAAGGAGTATAATGACGTTTTGTAAAACGGGAATAGGCCTATATGTATCTCTGATACTTAAACCATATACGTACCAAATTTCATCTCAATTGGTCCAGTGGTTAAAGCGTGATTGAATAACAAACAAACAAACAAACAAACAAACTTTCAGAAATATAATATGAACTAGCTGTTACCCGTTGCGGCTTTGCCTGCAATTATAATGTAAGCAATAAAATTTATAGTCAATTTTCAAAATCAGAATAGGTAATTTCATTTTAATATATTGCTATATACAATATTATATGATTTATGGTTTTCGGCAAAGACATATCAATTTTTGCTACTCGATACGCTAAAACAGGGTCATGTCATATTTTAATAAAATACAGTATTATTAAAAAGTCATTATTATACAATTAAACTGGAATAGTATTGTGTTTATCTCAGATACCTAAAACGTGTTCACACCAAATGTAATCTCATTTGGTCCAGTAGTTAAAGTGTATTTGAATAACAAACAAATAAACAAAAACAAACTTTCAGAAATATAATATGATTAGCTGTTACCCGTCACGGCTTTGCCCGCAAACATAATATACATTAAAGATCATGCATTACCGTGTTAGGACTAACAACCGTGTTAATTAAGTTTTGGAGTACTCTTTAAAAAAATTAAGGTTTTTTTCCTGTATCACCGTTTAACCCAACAAACCGTGTCAGTTAGGTTTAGAGTACTCTTTTGAAAAAAATAAATAAAGGTTTTTTTAATGCTTCACCGTGTTAGGCCTAACAACCATATTAGTTTGATAATGGAGTATTCTGTAAAAAAATATAAAGATTTTTCACGCATCACTATGTTAGGCCTAACAACCGTGTCAGGATATGTAGCCTAGTATTTTTTAAAAAAATATAAAAGTTTTTTGACGCATCACCATGATAGGTCCAACAACCGTGTCAGGATATGTAGTACTCTTTAAAAAAATATAAAGGTTTTTTCACGCATCACCGTGTTAGTTAAGTTATGGAGTACTCTTTAAAAAAATATAAAGTTTTTTTTCATGCATAACCGTATTAGGCCCAACAACCGTGTCAGTTAGGTTATGTAGTACTCTTTTGAAAAAAATAAATAAAGGTTCTTTTAATGCATCACCGTGTTAGGCCTAACAACTATGTTAGTTAGCTTATGGAGTATTCTTTAAAAAAATATAAAGATTTATCACGCATCACTATGTTAGGCCTGACAACTGTGTCAGTTAAGGTTTGGAAACTCTTAAAAAAAATAAAGGT
This sequence comes from Callitettix versicolor, assembly GCA_022606455.1. Classification (NCBI taxonomy): domain Eukaryota; kingdom Metazoa; phylum Arthropoda; class Insecta; order Hemiptera; family Cercopidae; genus Callitettix; species Callitettix versicolor. The sequence goes on from CM040189.1 coordinate 68,574,469, forward strand.
TTTTTTCACACATCACAATGATAGGCCCAACAATCATATCAGTTATGATATGCAGTATTCTTTAAAAAAATATAAAAGTTTTTTTACACATCACCGTGTTAGGCCTAATAACCGTGTCAGTTAATATACTTAGTATTCTTTTAAAAAATTTAAAGGTTTTTTCACACATCACCGTGAAACATAGGCCTAACAACCGTGTCACTTAGGTTATGCACTATTCTTTTAAAAAATGGGTTTCCTATCACCCAAACCCGTGTTAGATGTATTTTTATTATTTTACTGATCTGTAGATCAGTAAAACAATAAAAATACGTCTAAAATCAGTACAACACGGTACCGATTTTCGCCGGTAGCAATTTTGAGGTTATGTTGGTCACTTTTATTTTCGATTTTATCGTACTTCTCCTGCTTTGATTTGTATCTGATGAATATATTTTATTTAATTGTTATTATTGAAATGTAAAACCATGTGTTTTATTACGAAAAATACAAACAACTAAAGTGTTCAAACTAATTGCTTTTATTTGTCCTCAAGTTTGGCAATTATTAAGGTGTTAATATAAGTAAGGCATAAGGTGTTAATATTTAACATTCGAATGCAAACAGAATTCCTTCCTTTAGAGGTAGCAAAGCGGCCGAAGATCAGAGCTTGGCTGTTGACTGTTGCTGTGGCAGAGCCTTTGGGGTCTTATATATTCTTAATCATTTATTATAACTGTCCTAAAAAGCAATTACGCCTGGAACGAATTATTTTTATATTCAGTCTTTTTTTGTCGTGTACAATAGATTCTTTTGTTGATTATATCGTTCTACATGCAACAATTTTCCAACGCGTACATCCGCTATGCAATAACCGTCAATTCTTCATATGAAACATAACCTCTATTTCATTATAACTCAATTTTTTTCCATTACGCCAGTTATTACTTGAAGCTAAATTCAGCATCGTCTATTTTTTTCCGCGATCCTGTTATTAATGGAAGAGATGGTTCGCTCAATTAATTGGTTCCATCAGAAAAACAAACACACGCTGGGTATGTCAGACTCAATTGGCTGTAAACTGATATATAGATTCCCCAGTGTGTTGACTCAGTATTACTGTCTTAAATCGACTTTTTATTCGAGAGGTCGTATCGAACAGACGAAGCAGAGCCTGCTTGCTATAGAGTTGCTAGTTTTTGTTTATATTTATTTTGTTGAAAGTAATATTGCAAATAAAATTTTTGTTTAGAAAATCGAATATTTTAAAGCTTATTTAAATTTAACATTTTCAATATGAAAAATAAAATAAAATCACTCTCTGTAATGGTATTAAAGGGAACGTTAGTATGCGTCGCTGTAACGAGAGGTCAACCAAAACGTGTATAAGGTGTGCTTTTATTTACTTTTAATTTCAATTATTGAGTAAAACGTTTATTGAAATAAAAATATATGACATACAATCTTTAGAAAACAATATTTCTTAAATAATATTCTATGAATAAAATATTACATTGTGAGGAACAGGCACTATTTTACCAAAACTACTGCAAAAAGGCTTAATAAATTCCTTAAATTCTGGCTTTCTAATGTTTTTGAAGCTATTCCCTTCATTGTAATAGACCATTTTAAACTATTTTTATTTTTCAATATCGTGCCAACAGAAAAACTAGCTAAATTAGAATGTCGGCAAACATCTACTTGCTTTACGCATTTCTCTAACTCACGCAAAACTCTGATCTTTACATCTAACTATAAACCTTTGCGCTTAGACGCCATTAAACTGTATTCTAAAAGTATTAAAAAATAAAGTACTGCTCGTAAAATGTACTCGTCTTAAAACAATCGATTCAGTTGACGCACTTCTCACAGCTTTTAACACTCGAATGACGTGTTAGCACACTGAAAAGAATAGGAAGTGTGCACGTGTTTCGCCGCTATAGAGGATTTCCGGAATTTTGTTAGCCTTACTAGAGAAGAGAAAGTTACAATACATATTTTTTACTATAGAAATGGGAAGGAACCAACATATTTTGCCGTTGTAGAGGGATTCACAGTAGGGAGATTTTAGCGTATATAAAAAGTATTGTGATCGTGGGAAAAATTGTTCTTAAGGTTTTGATAGATATATCCGTTTTCTGGTTTTCCGCATTAAAAAAAGTTTGTATTTGGATTTGCATCCGTTTATGTTTTTCACTTACGTTTAAATTAACTGAATATTTTGATGAACTTTTGAATGTAGGTTTTTTAGCCCATATCTCGTAATTATTTAGGATAAGTTTTTTTTTGGAAAAATCAAGTTTTTTTAATGAGTTCTAATATATTTATTCTATAAACAAATTATTTTTGAACATGTATCGGTTTTTAATAGCCCTTCCCCCCCTAAACAAGATGTTTTTTTATCCAATGAATGAATTGAAAATGGGTATGATTTCTGGCAATATAATTATAAAAATTTTGATTATACATGAAACTTAAAAAAGCAAAATTTTAAATAAAAGAAACTGTTAATAATAATTGTGTAAAAAATTATGTGTTTTTAGCACGAAATTTGTAAAATCAAACAAATTGTTAATAAAATACTTTAGTATGTTTAATTTGTCTTGAGTAATTTCCATTAAAAAAACAAATATTAAATTATTAACTAAAAATAAAAGATGTTAAAACAATAATGGTTTTCTACGTACTCCAATATTAGTTTTACTAAAACACTCACGAACCATTGAAGGTAAATTAGTGCAGTAAGCACAGTTTGGTTAAACGGCTTCATAAACTTTAAAATCTCATAATCCATCTGTCACTGAGTACTTCAAGTTCTAGAAACTCTGCATCGATTACAAGGATTAGCATTGTTCCACTTCTGTTTCTTCTATGCATCATTTTTATTCTGAGATCTATTGTTTTTTACGTAATAATCTTTAAGCGTCTTCTTTAAAATGCAGCACTTTAAAGTAATCCTCTATCATATTAAAAGCAGAATTGCTTATTTCCTGGTAATATCTGCACAAGAGGCAAATAGAATAATGGGGGATATTTACAGCATAAAGACTGTTTACTGGGTTGTTGAACAAAGCACTTGGTGTACCATTAGAGTAAAACACATTTTTGTCGCTAATTACTAATAAAGTATTTTCCATAAACACATACCTCAAACAAATGTATCCAGGAAAGAATATTCCTTAACGTTAGGAGGAATTCAATGCGTACCTCTGTACAGCAAGAAAATGATAAGGCAATTTTGGGGTTTATCGTCAGTGGAAAAGTTTAACTAGATTATTCATGATCATTACACATCATCATTAGAAACAGACGATGGTCCTGTAGCCCAAATATTTAATGTCTCTGTTCTGCAACTGAAGGCACTAGATTAGCGGCGATAGATGCCTCCCTACCATTCTAATTTATCGAAATAACGAACTGTTCTTCATACAAAAAGTAATGAAACAAATTAATACTATTATGAATGTCTACGTATTTCTCGTGTCTTATATCGTAGATAAATTCTCTTGCTACCAAAGAGGTAGAATTTAGAATTAACTTAATAACTTAGTCTCTGTAGAAACTACCGAGATGTTTAAAAACCGTTACCTAGGAAACGGTAACCTACGGAATGAGAAATAATAAGTTTTGGAGGCGTGATGGAGGCGTGATGGAGGAAGCAGAGCCAGCTTCAAAAAACCGAACTAGACAGAGACGGAGCTATGCGGAGCAGAACTCAGTATAGTCGCTTAGAAACTACTATGTTTAAAAACCGTTACCTAGGAAACGGTAACCTAGGGAATGAGAAATAATAAGTTTGGAGGCGTGATGGAGGAAGCAGAGCCAGCTTCAAAAAACCGAACTAGACAGAGACGGAGCTATGCGGAGCAGAACTCAGTATAGTCGCTTAGAAACTACTATGTTTAAAAACCGTTACCTAGGAAACGGTAACCTAGGGAATGAGAAATAATAAGTTTGGAGGCGTGATGGAGGAAGCAGAGCCAACTTCAAAAAACCGAACTAGACAGAGACGGAGCTATGCGGAGCAGAACTCAGTAAAGTCGCTTAGAAACTACTATGTTTAAAAACCGTTACCTAGGAAACGGTAACCTAGGGAATGAGAAATAATAAGTTTGGAGGCGTGATGGAGGAAGCAGAGCCATTTGCTTTCACAAGCGAAAAAACCGAACTAGACAGAGACGGAGTAATAGAGCTGCGAGAGCAGAACTAGCAATACAAGGGAATCAATTAAAGAAGGAAGAATCACTCAACAACGAAGAATTGAAAGGCAATTATTTACACCATGCATAATTAATAAACAATAAGAAATATATCGATTGCATCAATCGTATCAGTGAGCTACCTTATAAATAGGTTAATATAATGTCAGGAAATACTGTAAAAAATATAGTTTTTTAAAGCAGAAAAGATTCAAATAAACATAAATGTAAAAATCTAAAAAAAATATAAGCAGAATCAATTTGAAAGGAGAAGCGCACGATAGAAGGGCATTGAATGCAGAATACGTATATATAATTTGAAATACGAGTGGGTGCAAGCCAAGCAATGGTTTCAAATTTCGAGAATTGACTACGAATTGTGTTTTTGGAAAAGAATGGAAGGATAAAATCGTGTGTTAACATAAATTTTTACATCGTCAATAACCGACTATTAACCTATTACATCGTCTACTATTAACCTACTTTAAAAATAAAAAGTTTCATTCTTTCTAATGTTAGTGCTCTTATCATCGTTAAAAATCCATGACATGAATGAAACTATATGTCTGAACTTTAAATTGGAAAAGTTAGAGTAGCAACCTTCTACAGACGTTTAGCAGCTTCAAAGACGCCTAACAGAACACCACTTGTCAGCTTGTAACGTGCCTAACAATTATTGTGTGTTTATTTTAGACATGATTCTATTTTAGAGCCTGTTTGTAAAACCAAACAGTTTAAGTTTGTTAATCTAATATCTAAACGATATACCTACCTATTGTCAAACGTAATTTACTATTAATACGTACATATACAAGTAATCACACTCGTAGATAGTGTCACATCATTTTTTGATACTCGAAATAATTACTACCAATATGTTTCATTTTTAAAAATTGAACAGGTACTTTCCTAAACATTAGTAGCTCAGGTATAACTTCTTAGCCCCTAGCTACGAATAATGTCAATTATTTAACTTGTTTCTGAATGAATAAACAGATAAATAACTGGAACAAGCCTGACTTCCAATGCGAATTACACTGTGAACAGATGCAATGTGGTGGCAATCTGTGTTGTTTCTTGTAATTTCAACAATAAACATCACTCATAGAATAACCACAACGCCAAATACCGGTAATTACTTGCACTAAATGTAAACGTACAAGTAAATCCACCATAGATAAGCTAACTTAATTAGAATACTGTGGTTAAGAACCGCAGAAAGCTCTTTGCACGTCGAAGGTAGAATTCTAAAAACCCGAAAATAACACATGTACAATTTTATTTTAAAAAATAAAAAATATCGTTAACCAAATTTCCCAAATTTTAACTTTCACTTAAATTGAATCGGTCAGATGTAAAACGGAAAACTAAAAAAAACTGCTCAACTTGTGAAATAATTAATTTACACAAATATTTACAATTACAAGGTTATTTAAGATGTAAAAAGGAAAAAATTCCAAATATACCAACTTTCGGAAAACTAAAAAAAAACTACTCAACTTGTGAAATAATTAATTTACACAAATATTTACAATTACAAGGTTATTCACTACCCTCAATTACCAAAACGTTTGAATAATTTCATCATATCATTAAAAAAATCTTTGGAATGTTTTCCTTTTTCATCTGAACACAAATTAATTACGTATTTTGAAGGAAAAATCATGTCATTATAATAAATTATGTATTTTCACATTTATTCTTACATTAAATTACAAAAAATATAAATAATTTGTAAATAATATTTGAAAAAAACTGTTTTAAAAGTCACTAGTTTTTCATGTTAAACGAAATGTTTACTGATCTGTCATATTAAAAGGTAAGATAAGGTCTATTCGCTGTTGTCGTTCTCTTCTATGGGGTTTGTAGTAGGCCACGATACTATGTTTGTATAAAATGATTTGAATTGATCGGAAATGCAATGAGTTATTTTTTAAATATCTTGTAACTTTTTCAACTTTATAGGAACTTGTTCAGTGTAGACATTTGGTATCAGTAACTCTTAGTCTCCTCCTTTAAAGAGTTTGAAAACATCCATCAGACTTAATGTCATCAACGATCTCATGTGTATAAACATAGCCTTTTTCTTCATCTTTAAGAAGAAAATGCTTGTATGCGCTAATTTTGAAATAATGTTTTCGTGCACCGAAGTTCTTCGCAAGTTTTCTTGAAAAAATGTTGGCCACCAGTTTTTATAATCTATAATTTCTTCTTTTTTTAGATGTTTAACTTGAAACAAAAGTTGTTTCTTTTTCTGAAAGTATTAGGTCATAATATTGTTCAAGTGAATAATTTCTGTCATGGCAACGAATGGTTGTGTAACTCCAAAGTCACAGTCACATGGTAGGAAGCTGTGATCACGAACAGGAAAATATTCATTGATGGTTTTAAATCTACCAGAAATAGACAGGCCGATTATAAACTTTGTTAACATGTGGTTCCGATTTTGGCACAGACAGGCATCACTAAACACGTTCGGTTCATTACCTTGGGGTGAAATATTATTTGCAATGTATTCCTTTAAAAAAGAAAAATCTTGTCAGGCCTCTTCTAGGCTTTACCTTAGTGGAATGTGTAATACCACCTTACTTAAATACCAGTATTGAAATACTGCTTTATTATCCCCCAAGCTATGCACACAGAAGATAAATTTCCATTGCTTACACAGGTAATACACTTCCTGCACTGAAAGACAAGGTTCTGCATAAAGGTAAGTTCTGCATAAAGTCAAACATTATTCCTGCAACAACGTCCCTAGTAGTGCACACATCCGTAACAGATTTGATTTGATTGTAAAATTTACAAGCTCTTCTCTCATGCACTAAAAGCTTCGCCACTGCAGCCCATTCAGCATTGTCATTTAATGATGAAGATTTTAGTTTTGAATGCAAGTCCTCACTGTGGAGGAAATGTAGAGCAAATGTCGACTTGAAGTCTTCCAAAACGGTAACCATATCACATAACCTTAACAGAATTACCTCAGCTAAACTACTAGAACAACACGTGTTACTTGCAGCAGAAAAAACCACCAACATCAAGCGGATCAGTTCAGTTTATGAAGTAACACATTCCTGGAACCTTTTCCTTCTTATTCTGACTTGAAACTTTATGTAGCTTGTAATGACATTGAAATAACTGGAATATTTTCTTTCGTCGTTGAAATCAGTGCGTCTTTGCACAATGTACAAAATTGCTATCTCAGTTCAGTTTGTCAAAAAATGGAATCTTTTCATTTTTAATCTGACCGATTCAATTGTATTGACAATTATTGTTGATGTTTATTGTTATTGGTATTGTTGACAATTATTAACATACCGTAACAAGATAAATATAAACAAAGTGATAAAATACAAAATTAACAACATTGATTTAATAACAATAAAATTAATCAATTAACTTCATTATAACTGAGAACGCTTTAATTGCATACTTCAAGATAAATTCTAACAAAATGTACATTTACACGTAACATTTATAATCCGAAACAAAGAAACGAACATAGGTACCATTCTTCTTCTTCTACGTTTCACCCACTTTGGGGGACGATTGATCAATCAATGTTCAGTGTGTCGTGCTTTCCTGTCCGCCCAGTATTTCTTCATCCTTTCAGATCTTGCCGTCCTCTCTGCCTCAGAAATCCTATATGGTATTTTGGTCTTGACCCTGTCCTGGAACCTCTTCATTTTACCTTCGATTATACTCTTTGCGGATCTATCTGCAAGCATCTCTTCTGTAATTTGAAACTCTCGTAGGTCCCTCTCTATCTCCTTAAACCAGTTCAGTTTGGTTTTCTTATTGCGGAAAAAGTCGAAGATCCTTTTTGTTATCCTTTTCGGGTCCATTCGTAGGATGTGACCATAGAAGTCAATCCTCCTTTTCTTTATTGTATGGGACATCTTTTCGGTCCTCCTATACAGGGTCTCATTACTAATGTGCAAAAGTTTATTATTATAGAATTTAGGACCTAGAATTTTCCGTAGAATTTTTCTTTCTTTGATCTCCAACTTTTCCATTGGTCCATAAGTCGTTATGGACAACGTTTCCGCAGCGTAAAGGGCTTCAGGCTTGACTACAGTATTATAATGTCTTATCTTGGCATTCCAGGAGAGTGATTTTTTGTTATAGGTGTCTTTTGTGAGCTGGAAAGCTATTTCCATTTTGTTTCGTCTAGATTCCATGGCTTTCTTCTCTAGACCATTCCAGCTGATCCACTCTCCGAGGTACTTGAAATCCCTGACAATCTCCATTTTCTGTTCCCCCACTTTCAAATATTTTGGAGGATTCTTAATGTTTGTTATTATTTTGGTCTTTCCAAAGGCGATTTTGAGGCCTACCTTCCCCGCTTGCTTCAGCAGTTCGAGGGACTGCTCCTTGGCTTCCTCCCATGTCTCGGCCAGTAAAGCCATGTCATCTGCAAAAGCCAAACACTTGATCTTAATGTCCCTGTTTACCGATCCCAGTCGGATCCCGCCACTGGCTGTTTTATCCCATTCCTGACTACCTTCTCCAAGACACAGTTGAACAGGAGAGGGGACAGTCCGTCACCCTGTCGTACACCAGTTTTGATCTCAAAAGGGGCTGACAATTCCCCCATGAATTTAACTTTGGAAAATGTATTAGTGAGGCTTTCCCTGATGAGGTTTGTTGTTTTGCCATCCAGACCTAGTTCTTTTAATATAGCAAGGAGAGCTTCCCGATCTAATGAGTCATACGCCTTTTGGAAGTCAATGAAGGCGATGACATACTTCTTCGCCCTCGACTTCTGATAGGCTATGAGATTTTTGAGATTCAATATTTGCTCCGGACAAGATCTCCCCTTTCTGAATCCAGCTTGATATTCTCCCAACTGATAATCTAATTGTGGTTCTGCTCTATTAAGTAAGGCCCTCGAGAATATCTTATAGGTAACATCCAAAAGAGATATGCCCCTGTATAGGTACCATTATTATTATTGAAATTTCAAAATATTATCTTTGGATGGGAAAATTTATTGTATTGATCGATCATGGTAATCTTTAAACTAGTTAAAATCAGAACACAAAACAAACATATAACAATACGATCCCTTTCAGTTATTATATGAGCCAAGTATGTAATTAATTCACAGTATGAAATAACAGCTTACAAACTAAAATTAATCTAATACATATAATTATTATTTTCTATTAATTTAAAACGAATTTATTTGTTCACACAGGTCCAACAATAGGTGAAAGGCAGTCTGTTGAATTAAGTTGCTCATTGAACCTGGTTGCGCTTATTAATTGGTTAGGGAACGTGAACCTGATAGCCTTTCTTTTTCAACATATATAGTTATAATTATAATAATGTTTTAAGTAATGAGTAAACACAGATGATTTATTTCTCTATTTCAGCTGGTAGCGTCAGCCGTTAAAAAATATTCTTTTTTTACACAAGTTTTTATTCATTTTACTTGCCTATTATACTTTATTGTTTCCTCCTTCTAATTCATTTCACTACTTTCAGACCAAATCTCGCAGAATGAAAAGTCTGTCGTAAAATCTATACACGCATGTTCTTTACAATAAGAATTAAACTTTACAAGACATTTTTTTTATTTCCTTATTAAAAAATTATTACTGTACTAAACTGTTTAGTATCAGCAACTAATGTATAAATTATTTACATAAAGGTTTTTCACTCGGCTCTAAGAATACAATATGGCGTGATATTATACAAGAAATAATTTAAATATTTAATGCAACAAAACATAATATGCGTCTTCGATATCGTATCAAACAAGAAATGAACACCATATTTGAAGTGATTGATAGCACTCGTCGACTCAAGAAGGAAAAACTATGAATGTTTTTAGGTATTGAAACTAAAATTTTATAAAATCTGAATTATTGTAAAGGAGAGATTTAAATTCTAAAATTTCGGTTATAAAAAAATCATGTTTTCTCTTCCTTTTTACTTTAATTACGATAATTTGTTCGAAAAACACGACATAACCTAAAATTTATTAAAGCATATCAGCTGTTCAATGAAATCAGCTGATCGTTGCAAATTAATATAAAACAACTGATCTTTTATTATAACTACCAATATAAAAATTAAATTTACGATTCATTTAATATATTTACAACGGTTAAGCTTTTCTTAATGTAGTGGTTATTACGTGCGTCTAACACGCGCATCGTCCCCAGTTTGATCCCCTCGAGGTAACACAGAAAATTTTAGTTCTAATTAATTTAATATGAGATTTTCCACTCGTGAAATATACTAGTATACATAAATATTCATTTGTGCACTCGTATCACACAGAATCCAACATCACAACCAGCCCTAAAAAATGATAGACTTTATGTTAATTAAACATTTTCTATTTCGAATGTCAACCCCTTCCCAATACCGTATGGCGTACAACATTTCGCTACGCACATTATACAATATGTTTTTTTTTAATGTATAAAGTAGATAATAGATATTATACCAACAATACGAAGTACCAATTTACAATATTCAGTAACAACTTGTGTACCACCAATATTTTCTGCTCATTGAATCACAGATACTAGCCGTCACCGCAGAAAACTTAAAAAACAAAGGAACTGATTCGACACGCTGAAGCAACGCACATATTCAAGGCATTAAACCTGTTATAAACATGGCTTCCTAAGCTGTCTAACTTTTCCAATTTAAAGTTAAGACTTCACCAGCTTCAACCAGTCAAAAACTTAGCGTTTTACTGAACTTTGTTATAAAACATTATGAAGCAAAGAATAATTATCAAATTAAATACAAATTAATGATGCAATATTGTACACATTGTTGTCCGGAACACAGTCGTATTTCAAGGACAGCTCTTAGAGCCCTTTATATTATAGTTTCACAATTTTGCCGCTTTTCCGTCGCACGAGCCTCTCATGACCGACCCCTAAATTCAAAGTATGTTTTAAATGAAATCGATTAAATGTAACTACAATACCTTTAAACACTTATGATATTAACGTATTTTGAATATGTAGACGTTGTTTTATTTAATTTAGATCTCCTACAACAGATTATTTCATTTCTCAACAAGGCCTGTAAGAATATTACATAAAAAGTACAGTAATCTTGAAAAATATATTTAAATATTTTGATGAATACATTTGTTTATCCTTCAGATACTTTTTTTATTTGTTGTTTGTCTGAGCATACCGTTGGAATTAACTAATTGACCTGCATATTGGACCATTTTTTTAAATTAAATCTCAATCACGTTTCTGAACAATTGAAATTGTAAAAGGGAAAGTTGTATCCGAAGACCGGCATCCTTTTTATTTTAATCTTTAAGTACAAAAACATAAAGTCTGAGTCACTTTCTTTGTCCCAAATCCTTTTCGAAAGTTATAGAAAATAATAATTACTGAAAAATATCAGATTTTGCTCTCCTACGAATATTTATTCTTAACTATCGAATATTTATTCTTATTAAGTTAGTCTACCAAATTATAAATTAAAGTAATTGAGGGTTCGAAAATAAATAGAAAAGGTAATATCGAATTTGTTCAAATTATCTCAAACTGTATTTTTTCATTTTAAATTAGTTTTACTAACTTAATTTGCCAATTTTCCTACAAGACCGAATTTTAGCAAAGGTTTACCAAGCGATTTAAAAAAAATATATTTCTTGTGTTTTGTAAAGAGATTTTAAGCAATACATCTGTGTTCAACGAGAGTAAATAACGCATTTCCGTTTTAAATTCCTCTTCATTAATGCATAAAAATATTACAATATTCACTTATTATAATTTTACACACCATTAAAATGGACTGATGATCTTTTTGTTAACGAAACCAGGATACATTGGAAAGTTGTTGATGTGAATTTTAATACTCATGAAATGTTATTTACTGTTAGTTGTAATAAAACGCTTTTAATTTATAAACATAATGAAAATATCCATAAAATACTTGTTTAACCATACAAAAAATTACCTGTTTAGGGTAATATTAATCTATTGCATTTTCTTTCAAAAATTATTTTATGAAATTTCCTTTTTATAAGATTTTTAAAAAATTTAAAGAAACAAAATTTTATACAAGTTCAGTGTGAGGCTTGACCCTCGTACTCAATCAGCTCGGTCTGTGGGGCCACAAACCACAGTACATGTGCTGCTATCTTATCTGAAGCCCGTAACCCTTCGGTTTGTTCGTTTCGGAAATAAGATGAATCGATATTCCAAGATGAACGCAGCTGCGGTGTTTCCAGTAATTAAAACGTAATCCGTTTTCTGTCAAAGTTCAGATAAGCCATTATTTATTTATGATACTTGAACACACTTGTCGACACAAGTAAGATTAATATATATTTTAAATTTGTCATTATTATCATTTAGTTTCTCTAAATCTAAATTATCATTTTTAGTTTCCGTAAGTTAAAGAAGAATAATTCGTGCAATGATAAACGCAAAACACATCACAGAGATTGTGACTTGCATTCGGTCTTAAAGTAGAAAGACATCAAGAACTATTTATTACGGCATTACAGGAGACTCTATAAACATGTAAATGTGGACGTTACACAGCTACGGGATATGGAAGTGGACACTGGGCACCGCAGTCGGCAGAAGCCATAAGATTTAACCAAATACGCTACTAAAATTATCACAAGAATTCTAAATCGTGTAGATTATTGTTTAGGATTCAGCACCTGTTTGTTGTTAATAATCATTTGTTATTATGTATTACCAAGCAATAGCAAAAAGCAACATTTCAAAATTGTAAGAATAAAATAAATTTTTAAAAACTTTACCTTCTCACTGTACAACAGACAACGAAAGGATGGTCATAGTGAAAATATCCAGCTTGAGATTTTGATATCAGTTCCCAAACACAGTGAAATTAAAACATTTCACTTGAATTTCAATTTTTAAAAAATAAAGTCTATATTTCTTGTTTAACAATAATTCCATACTCTTTAAATTAAAAAAGAAATGTAGATGACATTCTGTAAAAAAAATTAAAATATAATTTTATCAAAACCAGCCAGTAACGATTTTGTTAAACATTTGACTCTAGTTTATGGGTACGAAAAATTGGTCGATATATACAAGACTGAAAGATCCGATTAGGTACGGTAGCCTAACTGCAGATGTAGACCAATCAGAATAAAGAGAGCAGAGCTTAGTAGAGAAGTAAGAGAAGAAAGTAAGGATGTGTATGTATGATACGTGACCATCAGCAGATTACCATTGCAGTAATAGTTTTTAAAAAACCGAAAATTGAAAACCATTTTTTTACCTTATTAGCTTAGCATGATACGACCATATATACGACTCGTATATTCAAAATAAAAAATAATATTTTCAGATTATTTAGTAAAATTAGTTTTTAAAAATTCGTGTGTATAATATACATTAAAAAATATTTAAAAATAAATGTTGTTATTGTACTATTTATATTTCTTCAGAAAAAGTGGAATTTCAAAAGACGTAATTTTAATATGTGCACTTACTTTATCTAGCGCTTCGAGATTGGTTTCTTTTTTAATAAAAGCAGCTCACCCTATTTTAACGATGAAACGGTTAATTTAGTTATGCCTTTACAAGAGGCTAAAAGGTTTTGTTCTGGAAATGTTTTACGGACTTCAATCTGTTCATTTTCTCGAAAACTTTGAGCCACACTGTTTCACAGCTACTAACTCCGGGCTAAGTTCCCTCTTGGCGACAACTTTGATAAATTAATTAAACTTAATGCACATTAGCTTGGCTCCGTTTAAACCAGCTAAGTTCTGCGTTGAGCATCCTGTTTCTTTAAAACGGTGTTTTCAAGAAGTTCAGTTTGTTTTCCTAACACACACACGTATATTATATATATCAGTTGTTGATATTATATTGAACAGTTGACGCTATCCAGCAGAAAGTTAGCGACTAACTGATAAAGTAACACCATTAACAAATTAAATGCGTTTCACAAATTGCAAATGGCGACATTACCAAAATTACAAGAAATGGCTTTTTACCTCGCACTTTTGCGAAAAATCTAATTTCACAATCATAATTTAGCGCTATAAAGTGTATGAGGTGACATTTAAAAACTTTTAATAAAAATGACGAAAATATATCCGATATCAGGTAGCTTTGTTTTTCGTATCTTAAAAGTACTGTAATTTGAAAATTTTAATGCTATTATTTCCACGATTTGACGGTAAAATTATGTTTTCAAAATATGTGTAAAATATATTAGGTAATAAAGTATAAACATAGAATATTTTATGTATTCTATGTAAACCTCTGAAACTAAAAACAGAAAATGTCTTGAAGCTACAGAAGTGGACTGTCGGCAGGTCGGTCGAAACGGGAAAAGACAAAATCATGGTGAAATCATGGTTGCAAAGCACACCGTTGTATGTGACATTAAGATAAAAAAAAATTAATGGTCTGGTGATGTATAAAGGATGGACGAAAATCGACTTCCAAACAGATTTTGAAATGGAAACTACATGGTCGAAGAAAAAGGTCAAAAACCGAGATTTAGTTGGAGAGAAGGAATTGATAAGGAAGTGAGATAGAGGGGATTGGATCAACTTATATGGACAAAAAATGGAAGATAGGAATCGGAAGACGTCGGAGAAAATTTTAAACTGAAAAGAAGAAGATAAAATGTAAACAAGTTATTGTTATGTGATATCATATTGTTACTTTTTCGAAATTCGATCCCTCGCTTCAAACGAGACTGCAGAGATTACACAGGTCTACAAAAATAATCTTTCTGAAATTTGATTTGATGATTTTGGTCAATCTTTATGTTTTTTGGTGTGCTGAAGCCGAACATGAGGTCAGTTTTTTCTATCACGTAAGGAAATTGTTCAATCTCAAGTAAGGGCAGAGGTACTACCATTAAAAGAAAACAGAATTGGCGAATAAGAGTTTTCATGATCTTTTATTTATTTCAATGTTGTTTACTGTACAAAATACAGAAATAACAGCTTCAGAATTAACAGTGGCATATTTAGTTATTATTTTTATGAAAACGTTTTTTTTTCTCTTGAAAATTTTTCCGTGTTCGTTTCCGGGTGTAGGACTCTTCAGATGATTCACGCTGCAGCATCCAACAATAGTCAGCCATCATGTTTACGTTCCATTTGCCCTGATACCTACATACAGGCTTCTCTATTAGCTTCCCTATCTATACTGTCCAAGTCACGAGGGGGCTGAGGAACTGTCAATCCAGGACCGTGTGGTACCGGACGACTAGCAGATTCCAGATTAGGGTAGTTAATGAGCTTATGGTTTTTGGAATTATAGCCTTGAACATGACAAGTACAAAAGTAACAGTCATAAAGTGGTTTTTTTGCTCCCTCCACATCATTGGGATAGCAAATCCGAAAGATTGTAACTCTCCTTTGTACCATAAGCGAAGTTTTTCTACGCAGCTATGACATACTTTATGAGGAGCCCACACTTTATCTTGATCTCCTATTCTCAAGCCAAAATATGCATAATATACATTTTTGACAAAACCTGTTATATTTCGTTGGTATTTCTTAACTGTGTACTCACCACAGATAAAACAGAAGTAGTCTGGACTGGTAACACAACGACGATGAGACATTTTGTCAAAATGCACTTTCAAACCTTAAAATACGTTCTTAATCACTTTGACACAACTAAGAGACCTCAGTGAATGTGTTCACTTCAGTTGATACTACTGAACTGAGAGAATGAACAGAAATTTAGCTCCAAGTTCCTGATACAACAAGTTCAATCTCGTTTAGCTTTAGACGGTGACTACTGAGACCAAACAAGTACGTTCCTGTCTGAACAGGTCGTGCCTAGACACCCTCAGGCCTACATCTACTGAGGGAGTCATTGCCTACACCACCTAGTGAAAGATGTGTGTTTATAAAAAGAGAAATCGTTTGAAAAAAAACCCCTACTTCTTACCAAATTTATGTGTATAGCAGGTATATTATGTTCTATGGATTTGAAAAAAATCTGTACGTGATAGAGAAAAACGGACTTCATTTTCGGTTTCAGCACACCAAAAAACATAAAGATTAGCTAAAATTATCAAATCAAATTTTTGGTTGTAGACCTGTGATTTATTATAATATTCACGGTAATATAAACTAAACAAAGTTCACAATTAATTTACAAAATTTAATTAATTTTTTTTAATTAAATTAAATGCGCCTCGTTTAATTTTAGATACATCCATATCTGTACAACCACGGAATGTACTACCTTTGTCATGTTCTGTTCGTTAAGTTTAAAATATTGTATGGCTGCACATGTTTTTAGGTTAACGAGACATCATAAAGTACAAACATTGTGAGCTGACCGAGCCATACAACACCGGATTCCATTGTTGTGTTTGCAAACGTGACACGATGCACTTGAATAAAATCATCCGCCGAACAATGTTGACAATAAACGTTGAAAACGTCGACTTTAAACATAACCTAGAAAACTTTGCATAACGTATTGTAACCTTGCTGCCTTAGTGAATATTTTAAATGCTTTCTGGACAGCAAAACACTTTATCACTATCAGAAGTGTTTCTATATTACAATAGACACTAGATACTCGTATATACAATAACGTTTACTACTTGAAGATAGAGTTATTGGAAAATGACTTAGATGAGTGGTTACCATAGTAATGACCCACTATTTTAACATGAAGCGATCACTTGACTTCTAGAACACGTTTTGAGAGAGATGTTAAAAACGATAAACATTTTTATAAGTGTTTGTGTTAGCCCACTACTTTTCGCAATTTTTTTATGATTTGTTAAAACATGGCACAAAAATTTAACTTGAATATTTTTGGCAAGATTGTCAACTAGTAAAATACATTCAATTGATTCAAAAAGGTGGTCATTAAACTAATTTGTTGCACAGATGTTTTGATTAAAAGACATCTGTTTCACTTTAAGCGGATACTCTGAATGGGTAAAATAAAAAAAAACATGTTATCAGCCATGTTGAAAAAAAACATCAAGTTCACAAAAAAGGAAAAACCTATTGGCAAAATGCCAAAAGTATAACTTAAAAATGCCAAACCAACGGATGTGTTTAAGTCAAAAACAAATTATTAACTACGTAACTAATCAATGAACGACTGCCAAAGTGATTAGTATCAACATCAGTTTTATAAGTTTATAAGTTTTACTTAGATATTTGGGACTGAGAGTTGATTCACACACTCGCAAAATCGTGTATTGTTCTAAAAAAATTCAAATGATGGCAAATGGCTGATTAAAAAATAATACATTGATTTGGTTTTATAAAAAACATAACCTGTAACATTACAAGATAACAATGTTGTCATCCAAAAATTGCACATACAATTTAAAGTTTATTGAATACATTCTTTAAAGATTCAACTCTACTTACTTTATTCATGGATTTAATTTTATACTAGCACAGTGTCACTAACGATAACAATATAGTTACCCCACAGGGGGAAGTGCAGACTAGCTGCACCTATTGAAAGGATTTAGACGTCCCTCGCGGTACCCGAGTCTAGCACACACTTACATTTACAACACTACATTTACGACTTTAACACTTTAAACTCACACTTACATTCAGGGAGGCGATAATAGCCTTAATGTGCTTTTTGCCTTAAAATAACAAGAACAAAAAATCAATATCGTTAATATTCTTCAAAGAAGATTTCGTAAAAGTACACATAAAAGAAAATAACATAAAATAAAAGTGTAGAATATAAATGTAATAAAAGTATAAATTATAGTGTGCACGTACACAAAAAATCGATTGGGTTACTAAAATGTTTTGACAATAAAGTACTAAACAGATTCATTATACGAGGGTTGATCAAATATAAACGAGACTGATTTTTTAAAAAATTTATTGCTTACTTACAAATTATTCTTGATACAACTTATTTTTCTACATAGTCTCCCGCACGAGTAACACATTTTTCCCACCGGATTGGAAGTTTTTTAATTCCATCTTCGTAAAAAGTTCTCGGGCGTTCATTGAGCCATTGGAGCACGAAGGTCTCCACCGCAGAATCGTCTTCGAAACGCTGGTCTCCAAGCGCCTCTTTGAGTGGCCCAAACAGGTGATAGTCGCAGGGTGATAAGTCTGGACTGTATGGGGGATGTTCCATTGGTTCCCAGCCAATTTGATCGAGTTTAAGCCACGTAGCGTTCGCCGAATGTGGTCGGGCATTATCGTGAAGAAGAATGACGTTTCTCGCCGGTTTAGATTTCCTTTTCCTACGAAAAGACTGTTTTGCGGCCTCTAAAACATCGCAATAATATTGTGCATTTATTGTGCGTCGTTGATGGAGGAAATCGACGTGAAAGGCGCCTTGATTGTCGAAAAATACAGTGGCCATTACCTTCCCGGCCGACGATCGTGATTTGGCCTTCAGGTTTTCTACTGCTTCCCGTCCTTCGGCGAATTCCTTGTGCCAAGCAAAAACGCGAGCTCTTGACAGGGTCCTGTCCCCGTATTGAGCCGTCAATCTACCAAAGATTTCAGTCGGATTGACCCCCTCCTTGGCCAAAAACTTAATAATAATTCTCTGCTCCACGGAAACGTGCACTTCACTCTCACTCATTGTATAGTTTTATACTGAACGGTCCGAACGGAAATGTTGCCCGTCTACGCCCGTCCCAAACCTCCCAGGCTACCTGAAACCCCACCCTTTAGAGTTCAATGTCCAACGGAAAAGTTTTTAGAAAGTCAGTCTCGTTTATATTTGATCAACCCTCGTAGAACACACATTTTTGTGTGCCGATTAAATAACGCAAAAGTTGGACTTTCCATAAATCGCTAAGGAGATATTCGAAAGCATTGAATAATATTTTATCTTATTATTAATAGTATTATTAATATTAATTAATTATTACTAAAGGTAATAAGATTACCAAATATCGTAGCTTACATTGATCAAGATGATTATCAGGAATTTTACAGCAGTATATTTTGTAGTTTTAAAATGAATTATTGTACATATTTTATTCTAATGAAAATCTTACAAGCATTCCTTTACTGAAGCGTCCTCGCCAGCAATTAAACATTTTGAATTAAACAAAATTTAAACCTTACGGCTGGAATTTTGGAAACCCCTTTTTGTGCTCTTACAGAGTTATATTAATTAAATGCTCATGACCTACTTGTAAAAAAAACATTCCATTACCATGTTAGATATCATTAACATTTTGAACAGCGTTTGCATTTACACACTTTAACCTTAGTGTCTTAGTTTTAATTTTCTGAACGATTTCATTGTTACCAGTAAGGCCCCAAGAGAGTATCAAACAACACATACCAAATTGTAAAGCTCTCATTTTAACCATTTTTGACGAAATTTTGAGAAAACCTTTCTTTGTGTTCTTCTAAAGTCTAAGGTGAACCAGTGCCTAAATTTTCATTTTTTTTATCTGGAAATACAGAGAAAAACGTAAAACTCCATGTTATACGTTAAGTTAAATATAACGTATATTATGTCCATGTTAAATATAATATGTATAATTTCCGTTAGGTGTGCAAATTATACATCACAATACATCACTTTCTTTATGCACCTGCAAAACATGTGTATAATATAAACATTCTAATATAAACATGTGTATAAAATTTCAATACCAATTTTTTTCAAAAACGTTTTCTTGACTCTATAGATACAGAAATAAAATATAAAGTTAGTTTTTACTCCATTTTAACCCTTTAGGGGTGGAATTATTTAAACAGTTTCTTGCCGCCTCGGTGGCCTAGTTGATAGCGTACTGGGCTTTCACCCTGAGGACCCGGATTCGATTCCAGACCAGGACTTGGCATTTTCATACGTTATAAATTATCCCATGGTCTGCATTAGCCCAAGTGTGCACAATAGTCGGACAAAATAAACCGTTTTTTAGCGGTAACCTGTAAGCTAAGACCAACAATCCAGTATTTGTTTGGTTTACCCTGATGGAAGTTAATGAACTACAGTTTTATTACCACCTAAGCTTTATTATTGCTTATTGGTATCTGATTACCGTGACTCTATATACATATTTTGACCTTCAATTAAAGAAACATTTGTGAAAATAATTTACGGTATTCTGATATACTCTAAATTAAAGATAAATCGTACAGATAATTGTACATTTATAAGGATTTTTACATGACTCAATATTATTTATTAGCACTAAATTGTATACTATTTGATTATTCTGTATATACAGGGATATCTTTATATTTTGATATTCAATTTAGTAAAAATTTTATTAAACTAATTTATCTATTAATCGCTGAATAGAGAATAATAAAATATCTTGCAATGTTTGTGGAATTAAATATAAATAGTTTCTGTAGTTTTTTTGCACTAAGCAATATCTGTGCATACAGAATGTCATCACAGATAAGCTACTGTTTGTGTATTCAGTAGATTAATAATAATGCATTTTGTTTACACAGTGGCTGCATTACATACCGATGTTCTCAAGATTTGATTTATGCTACGTCACATACAGTGTGAATTGGAATTTAAAATTGGTATTTAAAACAGGTGTGCAATGAAAATCCGAACGTGTGACATATAAGCCTTTAGTGGATTGTGGAAAATAGGCTACTGAACTAAATTTTAAAATGTAGAGTAAAACCGGGTATTAACAATTATAATGCAGCACGCAGCTGTTTCGCTCATGTGTTTGAAGCAAATTCACTAACAGTCAGACTATAATATATCATAACAATAACGTTGGATTTTTTGAAATGCTGTTTTCATAATCACTGCACATTTTATGGTTAATAGAGCATTTTAAAAATATTGTAATATTGAAGTTGTAATTACTTAAAGATTTCAAATGCCCCTCGTTTTTAAGCGAATTGAATGAATTAAATCGGTATCTACTTCCGCAAGCTTTTCGATTTTTGTGTTAATCTAATGAATCGACGTTGAAAGGTTGGACATATTTTTTCGTTTTCTTTTGTTAGCTTCGAAAACATTTGAACAATTGAACGTGAAAGTTTTTTTACAAAATAATGTATGTTTTTAGGTTAACTAGTACAGTATAAAGTTTTATGTGTATTGTGAGAAAAAGCCAACTTGTAGGACAGGAAGAGCTATTGTATGTTTGCATACTTGACTTGACTTGCTACACTTCAATAAAATCCAACAGAGTAAAACTTATTGCTAAGGGTTTAACTAAGACCGCAACATTTTTACAGAACTTTCTCATTAATTTTTAGCAGTTTAATCAACTTTTTGCTGAATCAAAAAAGGTCCCGAGATACGGCTACCCAGGCAAAAATGTTCTTTCAAGAAAATCGGTTAAAGAATTTAATCCACGAGATGCTCTCTCTCTCTCTCTCTCTCTCTCTCTCTCTCTCTCTCTACCTCTCTCTCTCTCTCTCTCTCTCTCTCTCTCACACACACACCCACAAATTGGAAAGCAACTTTAAAATTAAAAATACCTATCTATGAAGAAGGACTAACAACATTTCTTGCAATGATAGGTTCCTTGTTTCGTACTAGCATTAGTCATTTTTTTAACAAAAATAATAACTTGAATGAAATAGGAGGCTTGAATTTCAAATTGAAAAAGTTATAACATACTAACAATAGTGACAGAGTAACCAATCATTGATATGTGATATGAAAAAATTTGTGGAAATTCAATTAAGGACCATAAAATGGGTTCGAACAAAAAATTTTAAAAAAACCTTTATCGTTTAAGGATTATAGATATAAATGGTGGAAAAACCTATTAGAATACATTTTTTCACACTCAATAATTTTCAGAAAACTCCCGATTCCATAACTATACATCGACAAAAATCAAAAAAAACGGCCAAACTGCTCGAAATCAGTATTTATTTGCTTGTGGTTATAACAACATTCAGTGTACAGTAAAAGAAATGTACTTTTGAAGAGTATAAAGAAAAAGCAAAACAAAATCAGACGGGTAATTCGATACTTTGATTTATTTACAAACCGTAATTTTCTTTTACGCCAAGTGAAACTCAAGAATATAACACTTCAGCGTCATCTGATAACCGATTTTAATTAATTTATCGGTAAGTTTAACTGTAACTTTTCCGAATATGACTTTTTGGGGAAACAATGTGAACAAATTTGTGTATTTTTACGCCATTGATAAATACATACATTTTCTTCGTACAAAATGTTCCTAGTATTAATGTGGCCTACTCACCAATTAGCACCATCGTCTGGACTTACCTGAAAAATAAAATTTAATTATTTAATATGACAGTAAAAGTGATATTAAATTACAAAGCAAATATGAAAACATTACACGTTATACTACAGCCAATTAAATAACAGAAAATAAGTTTAAATAACGTGTTTATCTATAATTTCACGTTGAAATTACGTTATCATTGGAAAATAAGCTGTTACATGGTAACATCCAACCGGGACTTCAATTTAAATCTGTTATTCACTTCTAGACCACTTTTCAGAAGGTTGTCAACACATTTGTTCGTGTGTTTTACCACAATGGCGTTTGCAAATAATTGTGGTCCGATTTGTTTTAAGTTTGGCACAAAATCGACTTTGGTAGTATCTTTGGCAAGATCAATAAGCAAAAAATTTAAAAAAATGTGTAGTTTATTTATCTAATACTTTTTTTTTGAAAATCGAATATCATCAAGATAATCGGAGTTAAAATTCGTATAATTAAGCACTTTTTTTCCAATTTTATTCAACACATGAAAATGAATTTTACAGCAGTAAGGATTACCTTTGGAATTTTCAATAAAATTATGAATTTGGTGACACATTTATGTAAATTTCAAACGCTGATTGTGATAGTGAAATTGTATTTTCAAAAGTGTAAACAAAATTATTGCGATAATTCTACTTTTTGAAAATTCTATTTCAAAACGTTAGCGAGATAGTTACTTGTAGCGACTGTTTTTTAATTAACTTGATATAATCTTTGAAAATTTGAATGTATTATATTTTCTGTCATATGTTTAAAAAAAACACTGTTATAAATTGAAATTGTAACTTACTTTTGAAAGATCTGTTCCTTCTACTTACGAAATAATTTACTTTTTATGATTTTTGCCGCTAGTTCAATATTCTACAATTCTTGGGAATAAATGTGTAGCGAGAACACACTGTCGTAAAGTTCTACTACCTCCACAAAAATCGAATTATTGAAATATCAAAATATAAAAATGACAGCTGAAAATATTATTTTGTTACTCAAACTGTCAGTATTTTAAAATCATAGTAGTAACGTAACATTTTGATACAGCTGAGAGTAGAGTAGTGCATACAAAGCGCACTCAATTGATAAATTTTCAAACGTTTAACTCAAAATGTAAGAATAACTACGGAATACGAACCAGTCAAGTTATGGATATGCAAGGAAACATTTCATATTGTTTCAAACTTTTCTAATTTAAACTTAAAATTGCATTAATTGTAAATCCTA